>ML240769.1:0-18155 GCA_004119915.2 Collichthys lucidus | reverse complement strand
ATACTGTGTTTACTGCCAACATGTAACTTGGTGACATTACACATACGACTGTCCTCAATCAATGTGCCAAATTTCACAACTTTTTACCATACTGTCTATGGGCTGTTTGCTAATTATAGCGCCCCCTAGAGACGAAATGACACATATTTGTTCTGCACTTAGGACACGCCTTGAAGCATTCCATGCAATTTGGTTTTGTTTCGCCAAAGTGTTCCTGAGATATGAGGCTCACATCGAAATCGCCGCCTTCGCCATTGATTTCGATTGGCTGTAGCATGCAAACAAAGTTGAAATTGAAAAATCGTCAAATAACTTTGTGCGTATTGGTCTGAATATACTCTGTGCCGATTTTCGTGTGAGAATCCGTCAAAATTTGTGACCTCTGAAAATTTAGTTTCACTTTTGACATAATCCAATATGGCAGCCACAATCTTACGCAGACGTGAACATTTTGGATACGACCTGAATTGTGACCTTCCAGAGTATTAGTAGACATGAAAATTTAACGCCATATCCAAACGCATCAAGACAAACAAGCAAAAATGTAATTTTGTTAATTACAGCGCCACCTAGTGGACAAATACCACCAAATTTTATTGGCACACTTTGGGGCGGGTCTCGCTGCAGGTGACCAAAATTTGGTCTTCGGAAGTCAAAGCGCGCCGAGATATGAGCAAACGCCCTGTTTGGCGGCGTTGCCGCCAACAGCGATTGGCTAACATGAAAAGTTGGCATCAGCTGTCAATGGGCCACCCACTGTATCTGTGGATATGACAATTTCATTTCAAATACAAACACTTCAGGAGATATGAGCAAAAACAATGTTTTGCTAATATAGCGCCCCCTAGAGCCGTTATGACACCATATTTGTTTCATGCACTTGGGACACAGCCCCGAAGCATGCCATGCAATTGGTTTTGTTTCGCCAAAGCGTTCCTGAGATATGAGCTCACATCGAAATCGGCGCCTTCGCCGCTGATTTCGATTGGCTGTAGCACACAAACAACGTCGAAATTGAAAAATCTGACTAATAACTTTTGTGCGTATTGGCCTGAATATACTCTGTGCCGATTTTCGTGAGAATCCGGCAAAATTTGCGACCTCTGAACTTTTTTTTCACTTTTGACATTTTCCAATATGGCGGAAAATCTATCATGGCGCATTATGACGTCATAGGGTGCATTGAACTCCCTATGATCCAAGGATTCCAACGGTACCTTGTTTTTGAAAATCGGGCTCACGGTTCATGAGTTACATGCACAAATGTAACTTGAACTTTGACCCGTTGGTGGCGCTATACTGTGTTTACTGCCAACATGTAACTTGGTGACATTACACATACGACTGTCCTCAATCAATGTGCCAAATTTCACAACTTTTTACCATACTGTCCTATGGGCTGTTTTGCTAATTATAGCGCCCCCTAGAGACGAAATGACACCATATTTGTTTCCTGCACTTAGGACACAGCCTTGAAGCATGCCATGCAATTTGGTTTTGTTTCGCCAAAGTGTTCCTGAGATATGAGCTCACATCGAAATCGCCGCCTTCGCCATTGATTTCGATTGGCTGTAGCATGCAAACAAAGTTGAAATTGAAAAATCCGTCAAATAACTTTTGTATTGGTCTGAATATACTCTGTGCCGATTTTCGTGAGAATCCGTCAAAATTTGTGACCTCTGAAAATTTAGTTTCACTTTTGACATAATCCAATATGGCAGCCACAATCTTACGCAGACGTGAACATTTTGGATACGACCTGAATTGTGACCTTCCAGAGTATTAGTAGACATGAAAATTTAACGCCATATCCAAACGCATCAAGACAAACAAGCAAAATGTAATTTTGTTAATTACAGCGCCACCTAGTGGACAAATACCACCAAATTTTATTGGCACACTTTGGGGCGGGTCTCGCTGCAGGTGACCAAATTTGGTCTTCGGAAGTCAAAGCGCTGCCGAGATATGAGCAAACGCCCTGTTTGGCGGCGTTGCCGCCAACAGCGATTGGCTAACATGAAAAGTTGGCATCAGCTGTCAATGGGGCCACCCACTGTATCTGTGGATATGACAATTTCATTTCAAATACAAACACTTCAGGAGATATGAGCAAAAACAATGTTTTGCTAATTATAGCGCCCCTAGAGACGTTATGACACCATATTTGTTTCATGCACTTGGGACACAGCCCCGAAGCATGCCATGCAATTTGGTTTGTTTCGCCAAAGCGTTCCTGAGATATGAGCTCACATCGAAATCGGCGCCTTCGCCGCTGATTTCGATTGGCTGTAGCACACAAACAACGTCGAAATTGAAAAATCTGACTAATAACTTTTGTGCGTATTGGCCTGAATATACTCTGTGCCGATTTTCGTGAGAATCCGGCAAAATTTGCGACCTCTGAAACTTTTTTTTCACTTTTGACATTTTCCAATATGGCGGAAATCTATCATGGCGCATTATGACGTCATAGGGTGCATTGAACTCCCTATGATCCAAGGATTCCAACGGTACCTTGTTTTTGAAAATCGGGCTCACGGTTCATGAGTTACATGCACAAATGTACCTTGAACTTTGACCCGTTGGTGGCGCTATACTGTTTACTGCCAACATGTAACTTGGTGACATTACACATACGACTGTCCTTAACCAATGTGCCAAATTTCACAACTTTTTACCATACGGTTCAATGGGCTGCCATAGACTCCAATGGCGAGAAGAAAAGAATAATAATAATAATAATAATAAGAAAACGTAGAAAAACAATAGGCCTGCAGCTATCGCTGCATGGGCCCTAAATATAGCTGCAAGCAGCAATGACGGGCCCATGCAGATCAGGCGATCATGTAATGTAATAAAGTAATCATTAGCATACATGTACAACACTGTACAACACTGTACTGTACGACACTGTACGACACTGTACTGCACTGTACAACACTGTACAACACTGTACAGCCCTGTACTGCACTGTACGACACTGCAACACTGTACAACACTGTACTGCACTGTATAACACTATACTGCACTGTCCAACACTGTACTACACTGTACTGCACTGTGCAACACTGTACTGTACTGCCTGCACTGTACTACACTGTACTACACTGTACTGCACTGTACTGCACTGTGCACTGTGCACTGCAACACTGTACACTGTACTACACTGTACTACATTGTGCATTATGCAAGGAATCCAACGATACCTTGGTTTTGAAAATCGGGCTAACAGTTCAAAAGTTACATGCACAAATGTACCTAAAACTTTGACCCGTTGGTGGCGCTATACTGTGTTTACTGCCAACATGTAACTTGGACATTACACATACGACTGTCCTCAATCAATGTGCCAAATGTCACAACTTTTTACCATACGGGTCTATGGGCTGTTTTGCTAATTATAGCGCCCCCTAGAGACGTAATGACACCAGATTTGTTTCCTGCACTTGGGACACAGCCTCGAAGCATGCCATACAATTTGGTTTTGTTTCGCCAAAGCGTTCCTGAGATATGGGCTGACATCGAAATCGGCGCCTTCGCCACTGATTTCGATTGGCTGTAGCTCGCAAACAAAGTCGAAATTGAAGAATCCGTCTAATGACTTTTGTGCGTATTGGTCTGAATATACTCTGTGCCGATTTTCGTGAGAATCCGTCAAAATTTGTGACCTCTGAAAATTTAGTTTCACTTTTGACATAATCCAATATGGCAGCCACAATCTTACGCAGACGTGAACATTTTGGATACGACCTGAATTGTGACCTTCCAGAGTATTAGTAGACATGAAAATTTAACGCCATATCCAAACGCATCAAGAAACAAGCAAAAATGTAATTTTGTTAATTACAGCGCCACCTAGTGGACAAATACCACCAAATTTTATTGGCACACTTTGGGGCGGGTCTCGCTGCAGGTGACCAAATTTGGTCTTCGGAAGTCAAAGCTGCGAGATATGAGCAAACGCCCTGTTTGGCGGCGTTGCCGCCAACAGCGATTGGCTAACATGAAAAGTTGGCATCAGCTGTCAATGGGGCCACCCACTGTATCTGTGGATATGACAATTTCATTCAAATACAAACACTTCAGGAGATATGAGCAAAAACAATGTTTTGCTAATTATAGCGCCCCCTAGAGACGTTATGACACCATATTGTTTCATGCACTTGGGACACAGCCCCGAAGCATGCCATGCAATTTGGTTTTGTTTCGCCAAAGCGTTCCTGAGATATGAGCTCACATCGAAATCGGCGCCTTCGCCGCTGATTTCGATTGGCTGTAGCACACAAACAACGTCGAAATTGAAAAATCTGACTAATAACTTTTGTGCGTATTGGCCTGAATATACTCTGTGCCGATTTTCGTGAGAATCCGGCAAAATTTGCGACCTCTGAAACTTTTTTTTCACTTTTGACATTTTCCAATATGGCGGAAAATCTATCATGGCGCATTATGACGTCATAGGGTGCATTGAACTCCCTATGATCCAAGGATTCCAACGGTACCTTGTTTTTGAAAATCGGGCTCACGGTTCATGAGTTACATGCACAAATGTACCTTGAACTTTGACCCGTTGGTGGCGCTATACTGTGTTTACTGCCAACATGTAACTTGGTGACATTACACATACGACTGTCCTTAACCAATGTGCCAAATTTCACAACTTTTTACCATACGGTTCAATGGGCTGCCATAGATCCAATGGCGAAGAAAGAAAAGAAGAATAATAATAATAATAATAATAAGAAACGTAGAAAAACAATAGGTCCCTGCAGCTATCGCTGCATGGGCCCAAAATAAAAAAATAATAGCGTGCATAGCTGCAAGCAGCAATGACGGGCCCATGCAGATCAGGCGATCATGTAATGTAATAAAAGTAATCATTAGCATACATGTACAACACTGTACAACACTGTCTGTACGACTGTACACACTGTACGACACTGTACTGCACTGTACAACACTGTACAACACTGTACAGCCACTGTACTGCACTGTACGACACTGCAACACTGTACAACACTGTACACTGTACACTATACTGCACTGTCCAACACTGTACTACACTGTACTGCACTGTGCAACACTGTACTACTGTACTGTACTGCACTGTACTACACTGTACACTGTGACACTGTACACACTGCAACACTGTACTACACTGTACTACACTGTACTACATGTGCATTGTGCATATGCAAGGAATCCAACGATACCTTGGTTTTGAAAATCGGGCTAACAGTTCAAAAGTTACATGCACAAATGTACCTAAAACTTTGACCCGTTGGTGGCGCTATACTGTGTTTACTGCCAACATGTAACTTGGTGACATTACACATACGACTGTCCTCAATCAATGTGCCAAATTCACAACTTTTTACCATACGGGTCTATGGGCTGTTTTGCTAATTATAGCGCCCCCTAGAGACGTAATGACACCAGATTTGTTCCTGCACTTGGGACACAGCCTCGAAGCATGCCATACAATTTGGTTTTGTTTCGCCAAAGCGTTCCTGAGATATGGGCTGACATCGAAATCGGCGCCTTCGCCACTGATTTCGATTGGCTGTAGCTCGCAAACAAAGTCGAAATTGAAGAATCCGTCTAATGACTTTTGTGCGTATTGGTCTGAATATACTCTGTGCCGATTTTCGTGAGAATCCGTCAAATTTGCGGCCACTGAACAGTTAGTTTCACTTTTGACATAATCCAAGATGGCGCAAAACCTATCAGGGCATATTATGACGTCATAGGGTGCATTGAACTCGCTATGATCCAAGGAATCCAACGATACATTGGTTTTGAAAATCGGGCTAACGGTTCAAAAGTTATATGCACAAATGTATCTAAAACTTTGACCCGTTGGTGGCGCTATACTGTGTTTACTGCCAACATGTAACTTGGTGACATTACACATACGACTGTCCTCAATCAATGTGCCAAATTTCACAACTTTTTACCATACTGTCCTATGGGCTGTTTTGCTAATTATAGCGCCCCCTAGAGACGAAATGACACCATATTTGTTTCCTGCACTTAGGACACAGCCTTGAAGCATGCCATGCAATTTGGTTTTGTTTCGCCAAAGTGTTCCTGAGATATGAGCTCACATCGAAATCGCCGCCTTCGCCATTGATTTCGATTGGCTGTAGCATGCAAACAAAGTTGAAATTGAAAAATCCGTCAAATAACTTTTGTGCGTATTGGTCTGAATATACTCTGTGCCGATTTTCGTGAGAATCCGTCAAAATTTGTGACCTCTGAAAATTAGTTTCACTTTTGACATAATCCAATATGGCAGCCACAATCTTACGCAGACGTGAACATTTGGATACGACCTGAATTGTGACCTTCCAGAGTATTAGTAGACATGAAAATTTAACGCCATATCCAAACGCATCAAGACAAACAAGCAAAAATGTAATTTTGTTAATTAAGCGCCACCTAGTGGACAAATACCACCAAATTTTATTGGCACACTTTGGGCGGGTCTCGCTGCAGGTGACCAAATTTGGTCTTCGGAAGTCAAAGCGCTGCGAGATATGAGCAAACGCCCTGTTTGGCGGCGTTGCCGCCAACAGCGATTGGCTAACATGAAAAGTTGGCATCAGCTGTCAATGGGGCCACCCACTGTATCTGTGGATATGACAATTTCATTTCAAATACAAACACTTCAGGAGATATGAGCAAAAACAATGTTTTGCTAATTATAGCGCCCCCTAGAGACGTTATGACACCATATTTGTTTCATGCACTTGGGACACAGCCCCGAAGCATGCCATGCAATTTGGTTTTGTTTCGCCAAAGCGTTCCTGAGATATGAGCTCACATCGAAATCGGCGCCTTCGCCGCTGATTTCGATTGGCTGTAGCACACAAACAACGTCGAAATTGAAAAATCTGACTAATAACTTTTGTGCGTATTGGCCTGAATATACTCTGTGCCGATTTTCGTGAGAATCCGGCAAAATTTGCGACCTCTGAAACTTTTTTTTCACTTTTGACATTTTCCAATATGGCGGAAAATCTATCATGGCGCATTATGACGTCATAGGGTGCATTGAACTCCCTATGATCCAAGGATTCCAACGGTACCTTGTTTTTGAAAATCGGGCTCACGGTTCATGAGTTACATGCACAAATGTACCTTGAACTTTGACCCGTTGGTGGCGCTATACTGTGTTTACTGCCAACATGTAACTTGGTGACATTACACATACGACTGTCCTTAACCAATGTGCCAAATTTCACAACTTTTTACCATACGGTTCAATGGGCTGCATAGACTCCAATGGCGGAAGAAAGAAAGAATAATAATAATAAATATAGCTGCAAGCAGCAATGACGGGCCCATGCAGATCAGGCGATCATGTAATGTAATAAAAGTAATCATTAGCATACATGTACAACACTGTACAACACTGTACTGTACGACACTGTACGACACTGTACTGCACTGTACACACTGTACAACACTGTACAGCCTGTACTGCACTGTACGACACTGCAACACTGTACAACACTGTACTGCACTGTATAACACATACTGCACTGTCCAACACTGTACTACACTGTACTGCACTGTGCAACACTGTACTGTACTGCACTGCACTGTACTACACTGTACTACACTGTACTGCACTGTACTGCACTGTGCAACACTGTACTACACTGTACTACACTGTACTACATTGTGCATTATGCAAGGAATCCAACGATACCTTGGTTTTGAAAATCGGGCTAACAGTTCAAAAGTTACATGCACAAATGTACCTAAAACTTTGACCCGTTGGTGGCGCTATACTGTGTTTACTGCCAACATGTAACTTGGTGACATTACACATACGACTGTCCTCAATCAATGTGCCAAATGTCACAACTTTTTACCATACGGGTCTATGGGCTGTTTTGCTAATTATAGCGCCCCCTAGAGACGTAATGACACCAGATTTGTTTCCTGCACTTGGGACACAGCCTCGAAGCATGCCATACAATTTGGTTTTGTTTCGCCAAAGCGTTCCTGAGATATGGGCTGACATCGAAATCGGCGCCTTCGCCACTGATTTCGATTGGCTGTAGCTCGCAAACAAAGTCGAAATTGAAGAATCCGTCTAATGACTTTTGTGCGTATTGGTCTGAATATACTCTGTGCCGATTTTCGTGAGAATCCGTCAAATTTGCGGCCACTGAACAGTTAGTTTCACTTTTGACATAATCCAAGATGGCGCAAAACCTATCAGGGCATATTATGACGTCATAGGGTGCATTGAACTCGCTATGATCCAAGAATCCAACGATACATTGGTTTTGAAAATCGGGCTAAACGGTTCAAAAGTTATATGCACAAATGTATCTAAAACTTTGACCCGTTGGGCGCTATACTGTGTTTACTGCCAACATGTAACTGGTGACATTACACATACGACTGTCCTCAATCAATGTGCCAAATTTCACAACTTTTTACCATACTGTCCTATGGGCTGTTTTGCTAATTATAGCGCCCCCTAGAGACGAAATGACACCATATTTGTTTCCTGCACTTAGGACACAGCCTTGAAGCATGCCATGCAATTTGGTTTTGTTTCGCCAAAGTGTTCCTGAGATATGAGCTCACATCGAAATCGCCGCCTTCGCCATTGATTTCGATTGGCTGTAGCATGCAAACAAAGTTGAAATTGAAAAATCCGTCAAATAACTTTTGTGCGTATTGGTCTGAATATACTCTGTGCCGATTTTCGTGAGAATCCGTCAAAATTTGTGACCTCTGAAAATTTAGTTTCACTTTTGACATAATCCAATATGGCAGCCACAATCTTACGCAGACGTGAACATTTTGGATACGACCTGAATTGTGACCTTCCAGAGTATTAGTAGACATGAAAATTTAACGCCATATCCAAACGCATCAAGACAAACAAGCAAAAATGTAATTTTGTTAATTACAGCGCCACCTAGTGGACAAATACCACCAAATTTTATTGGCACACTTTGGGGCGGGTCTCGCTGCAGGTGACCAAATTTGGTCTTCGGAAGTCAAAGCGCTGCCGAGATATGAGCAAACGCCCTGTTTGGCGGCGTTGCCGCCAACAGCGATTGGCTAACATGAAAAGTTGGCATCAGCTGTCAATGGGGCCACCCACTGTATCTGTGGATATGACAATTTCATTCAAATACAAACACTTCAGGAGATATGAGCAAAAACAATGTTTTGCTAATTATAGCGCCCCTAGAGAGTTATGACACCATATTTGTTTCATGCACTTGGGACACAGCCCCGAAGCATGCCATGCAATTTGGTTTTGTTTCGCCAAAGCGTTCCTGAGATATGAGCTCAACATCGAAATCGGCGCCTTCGCCGCTGATTTCGATTGGCTGTAGCACACAAACAACGTCGAAATTGAAAAATCTGACTAATAACTTTTGTGCGTATTGGCCTGAATATACTCTGTGCCGATTTTCGTGAGAATCCGGCAAAATTTGCGACCTCTGAAATTTTTTTTCACTTTTGACATTTTCCAATATGGCGGAAAATCTATCATGGCGCATTATGACGTCATAGGGTGCATTGAACTCCCTATGATCCAAGGATTCCAACGGTACCTTGTTTTTGAAAATCGGGCTCACGGTTCATGAGTTACATGCACAAATGTACCTTGAACTTTGACCCGTTGGTGGCGCTATACTGTGTTACTGCCAACATGTAACTTGGTGACATTACATACGACTGTCCTTAACCAATGTGCCAAATTTCACAACTTTTTACCATACGGTTCAATGGGCTGCCATAGACTCCAATGGCGGAAGAAAGAATAATAATAATAATAATAATAAGAAACGTAGAAAAACAATAGGTCCCTGCAGCTATCGCTGCATGGGCCCTAATAATAAGAAAAGTAGAAAAAAATAGGTCCCTGCAGCTATCGCTGCATGGGCCCTAAATATAGCTGCAAGCAGCAATGACGGGCCCATGCAGATCAGGCGATCATGTAATGTAATAAAAGTAATCATTAGCATACATGTACAACACTGTACAACACTGTACTGTACGACACTGTACGACACTGTACTGCACTGTACAACACTGTACAACACTGTACAGCCCTGTACTGCACTGTACGACACTGCAACACTGTACAACACTGTACTGCACTGTAAACACTATACTGCACTGTCCAACACTGTACTACACTGTACTGCACTGTGCAACACTGTACTGTACTGCACTGCACTGTACTACACTGTACTACACTGTACTGCACACTGTACTGCACTGTACTGCACTGTGCAACACTGTACTACACTGTACTACACTGTACATTGTGCATTATGCAAGGAATCCAACGATACCTTGGTTTTGAAAATCGGGCTAACAGTTCAAAAGTTACATGCACAAATGTACCTAAAACTTTGACCCGTTGGTGGCGCTATACTGTGTTTACTGCCAACATGTAACTTGGCGACATTACACATACGACTGTCCTCAATCAATGTGCCAAATGTCACAACTTTTTACCATACGGGTCTATGGGCTGTTTTGCTAATTATAGCGCCCCCTAGAGACGTAATGACACCAGATTTGTTTCCTGCACTTGGGACACAGCCTCGAAGCATGCCATACAATTTGGTTTTGTTTCGCCAAAGCGTTCCTGAGATATGGGCTGACATCGAAATCGGCGCCTTCGCCACTGATTTCGATTGGCTGTAGCTCGCAAACAAAGTCGAAATTGAAGAATCCGTCTAATGACTTTTGTGCGTATTGGTCTGAATATACTCTGTGCCGATTTCGTGAGAATCCGTCAAATTTGCGGCCACTGAACAGTTAGTTTCACTTTTGACATAATCCAAGATGGCGCAAAACCTATCAGGGCATATTATGACGTCATAGGGTGCATTGAACTCGCTATGATCCAAGGAATCCAACGATAATTGGTTTTGAAAATCGGGCTAACGGTTCAAAAGTTATATGCACAAATGTATCTAAAACTTTGACCCGTTGGTGGCGCTATACTGTGTTTACTGCCAACATGTAACTTGGTGACATTACACATACGACTGTCCTCAATCAATGTGCCAAATTTCACAACTTTTTACCATACTGTCCTAGGCTGTTTTGCTAATTATAGCGCCCCCTAGAGACAAAATGACACCATATTTGTTTCCTGCACTTAGGCACAGCCTTGAAGCATGCCATGCAATTGGTTTTGTTTCGCCAAAGTGTTCCTGAGATATGAGCTCACATCGAAATCGCCGCCTTCGCCATTGATTTCGATTGGCTGTAGCATGCAAACAAAGTTGAAATTGAAAAATCCGTCAAATAACTTTTGTGCGTATTGGTCTGAATATACTCTGTGCCGATTTTCGTGAGAATCCGTCAAAATTTGTGACCTCTGAAAATTTAGTTTCACTTTTGACATAATCCAATATGGCAGCCACAATCTTACGCAGACGTGAACATTTTGGATACGACCTGAATTGTGACCTTCCAGAGTATTAGTAGACATGAAAATTTAACGCCATATCCAAACGCATCAAGACAAACAAGCAAAAATGTAATTTTGTTAATTACAGCGCCACCTAGTGGACAAATACCACCAAATTTTATTGGCACACTTTGGGGCGGGTCTCGCTGCAGGTGACCAAATTTGGTCTTCGGAAGTCAAAGCGCTGCGAGATATGAGCAAACGCCCTGTTTGGCGGCGTTGCCGCCAACAGCGTTGGCTAACATGAAAAGTTGGCATCAGCTGTCAATGGGGCCACCCACTGTATCTGTGGATATGACAATTTCATTCAAATACAAACACTTCAGGAGATATGAGCAAAAACAATGTTTTGCTAATTATAGCGCCCCCTAGAGACGTTATGACACCATATTTGTTTCATGCACTTGGGACACAGCCCCGAAGCATGCCATGCAATTTGGTTTTGTTTCGCCAAAGCGTTCCTGAGATATGAGCTCACATCGAAATCGGCGCCTTCGCCGCTGATTTCGATTGGCTGTAGCACACAAACAACGTCGAAATTGAAAAATCTGACTAATAACTTTTGTGCGTATTGGCCTGAATATACTCTGTGCCGATTTTCGTGAGAATCCGGCAAAATTTGCGACCTCTGAAACTTTTTTTCACTTTTGACATTTTCCAATATGGCGGAAAATCTATCATGGCGCATTATGACGTCATAGGGTGCATTGAACTCCCTATGATCCAAGGATTCCAACGGTACCTTGTTTTTGAAAATCGGGCTCACGGTTCATGAGTTACATGCACAAATGTACCTTGAACTTTGACCCGTTGGTGGCGCTATACTGTGTTTACTGCCAACATGTAACTTGGTGACATTACACATACGACTGTCCTCAATCAATGTGCCAAATTTCACAACTTTTTACCATACTGTCCTATGGGCTGTTTTGCTAATTATAGCGCCCCCTAGAGACGAAATGACACCATATTTGTTTCCTGCACTTAGGACACAGCCTTGAAGCATGCCATGCAATTTGGTTTTGTTTCGCCAAAGTGTTCCTGAGATATGAGCTCACATCGAAATCGCCGCCTTCGCCATTGATTTCGATTGGCTGTAGCATGCAAACAAAGTTGAAATTGAAAAATCCGTCAAATAACTTTTGTGCGTATTGGTCTGAATATACTCTGTGCCGATTTTCGTGAGAATCCGTCAAATTTGCGGCCACTGAACAGTTAGTTTCACTTTTGACATAATCCAAGATGGCGCAAAACCTATCAGGGCATATTATGACGTCATAGGGTGCATTGAACTCGCTATGATCCAAGAATCCAACGATACATTGGTTTTGAAAATCGGGCTAACGGTTCAAAAGTTATATGCACAAATGTATCTAAAACTTTGACCCGTTGGTGGCGCTATACTGTGTTTACTGCCAACATGTAACTTGGTGACATTACACATACGACTGTCCTCAATCAATGTGCCAAATTTCACAACTTTTTACCATACTGTCCTATGGGCTGTTTTGCTAATTATAGCGCCCCCTAGAGACGAAATGACACCATATTTGTTTCCTGCACTTAGGACACAGCCTTGAAGCATGCCATGCAATTTGGTTTTGTTTCGCCAAAGTGTTCCTGAGATATGAGCTCACATCGAAATCGCCGCCTTCGCCATTGATTTCGATTGGCTGTAGCATGCAAACAAAGTTGAAATTGAAAAATCCGTCAAATAACTTTTGTGCGTATTGGTCTGAATATACTCTGTGCCGATTTTCGTGAGAATCCGTCAAAATTTGTGACCTCTGAAAATTTAGTTTCACTTTTGACATAATCCAATATGGCAGCCACAATCTTACGCAGACGTGAACATTTGGATACGACCTGAATTGTGACCTTCCAGAGTATTAGTAGACATGAAAATTTAACGCCATATCCAAACGCATCAAGACAAACAAGCAAAAATGTAATTTTGTTAATTACAGCGCCACCTAGTGGACAAATACCACCAAATTTTATTGGCACACTTTGGGGCGGGTCTCGCTGCAGGTGACCAAATTTGGTCTTCGGAAGTCAAAGCGCTGCCGAGATATGAGCAAACGCCCTGTTTGGCGGCGTTGCCGCCAACAGCGATTGGCTAAATGAAAAGTTGGCATCAGCTGTCAATGGGGCCACCCACTGTATCTGTGGATATGACAATTTCATTTCAAATACAAACACTTCAGGAGATATGAGCAAAAACAATGTTTTGCTAATTATAGCGCCCCCTAGAGACGTTATGACACCATATTTGTTTCATGCACTTGGGACACAGCCCCGAAGCATGCCATGCAATTTGGTTTTGTTTCGCCAAAGCGTTCCTGAGATATGAGCTCACATCGAAATCGGCGCCTTCGCCGCTGATTTCGATTGGCTGTAGCACACAAACAACGTCGAAATTGAAAAATCTGACTAATAACTTTTGTGCGTATTGGCCTGAATATACTCTGTGCCGATTTTCGTGAGAATCCGGCAAAATTTGCGACCTCTGAAACTTTTTTTTCACTTTTGACATTTTCCAATATGGCGGAAAATCTATCATGGCGCATTATGACGTCATAGGGTGCATTGAACTCCCTATGATCCAAGGATTCCAACGGTACCTTGTTTTTGAAAATCGGGCTCACGGTTCATGAGTTACATGCACAAATGTACCTTGAACTTTGACCCGTTGGTGGCGCTATACTGTGTTTACTGCCAACATGTAACTTGGTGACATTACACATACGACTGTCCTTAACCAATGTGCCAAATTTCACAACTTTTTACCATACGGTTCAATGGGCTGCCATAGACTCCAATGGCAGAAGAAAGAATAATAATAAATAGCTGCAAGCAGCAATGACGGGCCCATGCAGATCAGGCGATCATGTAATGTAATAAATAGTAATCATTAGCATACTTGTACAACATGTACAACAACTGTACGACACTGTACAACGTACGACACTGTATGCATGTACAACACTGTACAACACTGTACAGCACTGTACTGCACTGTACTGTACTGCACTGTACAACACTGACTGCACTGTACAACACTGTACAACTGCACTGCACTGTACGACACTGAACACTGTACAACACTGTACTGCACTGTACAACACTGTACTGCACTGTACAACACTGTACTGCACTGTACGACACTGTACAACACTGTACTGCACTGTACTGCACTTACTGCACTGTACTACACTGTACTGCACTGCAGCACTGTACACTGTACAGCACTGTACAACACTGTACTACACTGTACTGTACTACATTGTGCATTGAACTCGCCATGATCCAAGGAATCCAACGATACCTTGGTTTTGAAAATCGGGCTCAAAAGTGACATGCACAAATGTACCTAAAAGTTTGACCCGTTGGTGGCGCTATACTGTGTTTACTGCCAACATGTAACTTGGTGACATTACACATACGACTGTCCTCAATCAATGTGCCAAATTTCACAACTTTTTACCATACGGGTCTATGGCTGTTTTGCTAATTATAGCGCCCCCTAGAGACGTAATGACACCAGATTTGTTTCCTGCACTTGGGACACAGCCTCGAAGCATGCCATACAATTTGGTTTTGTTTCGCCAAAGCGTTCCTGAGATATGGGCTGACATCGAAATCGGCGCCTTCGCCACTGATTCGATTGGCTGTAGCTCGCAAACAAAGTCGAAATTGAAGAATCCGTCTAATGACTTTTGTGCGTATTGGTCTGAATATACTCTGTGCCGATTTTCGTGAGAATCCGTCAAATTTGCGGCCACTGAACAGTTAGTTTCACTTTTGACATAATCCAAGATGGCGCAAAACCTATCAGGGCATATTATGACGTCATAGGGTGCATTGAACTCGCTATGATCCAAGAATCCAACGATACATTGGTTTTGAAAATCGGGCTAACGGTTCAAAAGTTATATGCACAAATGTATCTAAAACTTTGACCCGTTGGTGGCGCTATACTGTGTTTACTGCCAACATGTAACTTGGTGACATTACACATACGACTGTCCTCAATCAATGTGCCAAATTTCACAACTTTTTACCATACTGTCCTATGGGCTGTTTTGCTAATTATAGCGCCCCCTAGAGACGAAATGACACCATTTTGTTTCCTGCACTTAGGACACAGCCTTGAAGCATGCCATGCAATTTGGTTTTGTTTCGCCAAAGTGTTCCTGAGATATGAGCTCACATCGAAATCGCCGCCTTCGCCATTGATTTCGATTGGCTGTAGCATGCAAACAAAGTTGAAATTGAAAAATCCGTCAAATAACTTTTGTGCGTATTGGTCTGAATATACTCTGTGCCGATTTTCGTGAGAATCCGTCAAAATTTGTGACCTCTGAAAATTTAGTTTCACTTTTGACATAATCCAATATGGCAGCCACAATCTTACGCAGACGTGAACATTTTGGATACGACCTGAATTGTGACCTTCCAGAGTATTAGTAGACATGAAAATTTAACGCCATATCCAAACGCATCAAGACAAACAAGCAAAAATGTAATTTGTTAATTACAGCGCCACCTAGTGGACAAATACCACCAAATTTTATTGGCACACTTTGGGGCGGGTCTCGCTGCAGGTGACCAAATTTGGTCTTCGGAAGTCAAAGCGCTGCCGAGATATGAGCAAACGCCCTGTTTGGCGGCGTTGCCGCCAACAGCGATTGGCTAACATGAAAAGTTGGCATCAGCTGTCAATGGGGCCACCCACTGTATCTGTGGATATGACAATTTCATTTCAAATACAAACACTTCAGGAGATATGAGCAAAAACAATGTTTTGCTAATTATAGCGCCCCCTAGAGCGTTATGACACCATATTTGTTTCATGCACTTGGGACACAGCCCCGAAGCATGCCATGCAATTTGGTTTGTTTCGCCAAAGCGTTCCTGAGATATGAGCTCACATCGAAATCGGCGCCTTCGCCGCTGATTTCGATTGGCTGTAGCACACAAACAACGTCGAAATTGAAAAATCTGACTAATAACTTTTGTGCGTATTGGCCTGAATATACTCTGTGCCGATTTTCGTGAGAATCCGGCAAAATTTGCGACCTCTGAAACTTTTTTTTCACTTTTGACATTTTCCAATATGGCGGAAAATCTATCATGGCGCATTATGACGTCATAGGGTGCATTGAACTCCCTATGATCCAAGGATTCCAACGGTACCTGTTTTTGAAAATCGGGCTCACGGTTCATGAGTTACATGCACAAATGTACCTTGAACTTTGACCCGTTGGTGGCGCTATACTGTGTTTACTGCCAACATGTAACTTGGTGACATTACACATACGACTGTCCTTAACCAATGTGCCAAATTTCACAACTTTTTACCATACGGTTCAATGGGCTGCCATAGACTCCAATGGCGGAAGAAGAAGAATAAAATAATAATAATAATAATATAGCTGCAAGCAGCAATGACGGGCCCATGCAGATCAGGCGATCATGTAATGTAATAATAGTAATCATTAGCATACATGTACAACACTGTACACACTGTAGCACTGTACGACCACAACACTGTACACATGAACTGACTGTATAACACTGTACTGCACTGTACAAACACTGTACACACTTACTGCACTGAAACACTGTACAACACTGTGCTGTACGACACTGTACAACACTGTACACACTGTACTGCACTGTACAACACTGTACAGCACTGTAACACTGTACTGCACTGTACGACACTGCAACACTGTACAACACTGTACTGCACTGTACAACACTGTACTGCACTGTACAAACACTGTACTGCACTGTACGACACTGAACAACACTATACTACACTGTACTGCACTGTGCAACACTGTACAATACGTACTGTACTGCACTGTACTACACTGTACTGCACTGTGCAACACTGTACAACACTGTACAGCACTGTACAACACTGTACTACACACTGTACTGCATTGTCATTGAACTCGCCATGAAGATCCAAGGAATCCAACGATACCTTGGTTTTGAAAATCGGGCTAACTCAAAAGTTACATGGACAAATGTACCTAAAACTTTGACCCGTTGGTGGCGCTATACTGTGTTTACTGCCAACATGTAACTGGTGACATTACACATACGACTGTCCTCAATCAATGTGCCAAATTTCACAATTTTTACCATACGGGTCTATGGGCTGTTTTGCTAATTATAGCGCCCCCTAGAGACGTAATGACACCAGATTGTTTCCTGCACTTGGGACACAGCCTCGAAGCATGCCATACAATTTGGTTTGTTTCGCCAAGCGTTCCTGAGATATGGGCTGACATCGAAATCGGCGCCTTCGCCACTGATTTCGATTGGCTGTAGCTCGCAACAAAGTCGAAATTGAAGAATCCGTCTAATGACTTTTGTGCGTATTGGTCTGAATATACTCTGTGCCGATTTTCGTGAGAATCCGTCAAATTTGCGGCCACTGAACAGTTAGTTTCACTTTTGACATAATCCAAGATGGCGCAAAACCTATCAGGGCATATTATGACGTCATAGGGTGCATTGAACTCGCTATGATCCAAGGAATCCAACGATACATTGGTTTTGAAAATCGGGCTAACGGTTCAAAGTTATATGCACAAATGTATCTAAAACTTTGACCCGTTGGTGGCGCTATACTGTGTTTACTGCCAACATGTAACTTGGT
>ML240768.1:72500-85000 GCA_004119915.2 Collichthys lucidus | reverse complement strand
CCGTAACCCTAATACAAACCCTAACCCTAACCCTAATACAACCCTAACCCTAACCCTAGCCCTAACCCTAACCCTAACCCTAATACAAACCCTAACCCTAACCCTAGCCCTAACCCTAACCCTAGCCCTAACCAACTACGCCCCCTAGCGTCCCAGCGGCCCGGGCTTCAGATATATCATAGACACCACTGACAGCTCTCAGACGACGCCCCGCACACCTCTCCCGGCCCTTCCCTCGCCGAGATACATCCCCAGAGGATGTGGGGGTTCTGACACTTTGTCGCCCCCTAGCTCGACGGGGAGCCACCAGGAGACTCCGTTCCAATGGTCCTGCACTCGCCTCGACCGGACCTTTCCGTAGACCCCTAGATTGTGGCTCTCGAACCCAGGGGGAGCCTAACCCTAACCCTAACCCTAGCCCTAACCCTAACCCTAACCCTAACCCTAACACTAAACCGACTCAGGAACCATCTCCAACAGACCTGGACCTGGGCTGGAGCTCTACCTCCAACATTCTCAATCTGTCTACACTATTCAAACCCACACAATCTCAAATAACATTATTGGGAAAAGGCTTATCATTCATCCCAAATCCACTCAGGTACGACCAGGAGGAACTTCACAGGGACCTTCACCAATACCACAGACGCCTTAAATTAACGGAACACTTCCACAACCGACCACACCAAAGCAAGAAATTATTCACACACCCATCCAATTGGGAACCCACCACCGAACAACTATCCTCTCCAATCGGCAACACCTCCATAACAACCGAAAAATTCTCCGTAGATATCGGCCTCCGACAGATACAGCAGACAATCTGTCGGAGGCCGAACGACAGGGCCTAAGAGCACTCACAAACAACCCAAACATCATCATTAAACCAGCAGATAAAGGCTCCAAAATAGTAATCATGGACAGACACCAATATCTAATAGAGGCTCACCGTCAACTCTCCAACACAACACACTACAAAACAATAGAAACAAGCATACAATTAGAAACAAGGTAGCAGTCAGGAAAATTATTCAAACACTATACCATAACAAACACATTCAGCCAAACAGAAGACTACCTTTTCGGACCAGACAACCCACGCAATAGACACTTTTATTTACTACCAAAAATCCATAAAGAACCACATACCTGGACTATCCCTTGTGAGGTTCCTCCTGGTCGACCAATTGTCTCAGACTGTAACAGCGCAACCTACAAAATCACAGAATATATCGAACACTTCCTCGGACCTCTCTCCACAAAACACCCCAGTTACATTAAGGACACATATCACTTTTTAGACACCATCCGACCCATGGCTGTCCCGTCCAAGTCCTATTTATTCACAATTGATATCGATAGTTTGTACACTAACATCAACACAACCACAGGATTAAAAGCAGTCACCTCCATTTTTCAACAATATCCAGACAGCAATAGACCGGACCAGGAACTCATCAAACTTTTAACCATCTGCCTAAATAACAATGACTTTATATTCAATAATCAGATCTACCTACAGATACACGGGACAGCCATGGGCCAAAGATTTGCACCTTCATATGCCAATATTTACATGAGCGAGTGGGAGCGAGAAGCACTGGCCAAGTGTACCCACAAGCCATTAATCTACCTCCGTTTCCTCGACGACATCTTCGGCATCTGGACCCACGACATCAAACATTTTCAAACATTTATCAAAACCCTCAACGGTCATCACCCAACAATCAAAGTTAAACACACCATAGACCGACACAGATCAACTTTTTGGACACAACTGTTTTTTTCAGCCCTCCACCACATCTCACACTCGTCTCCATACCAAAGTCTATTTCAAAACCACAGACACACATGCTCTCCTACACAAGAACAGTTATCATCCCAAACATACCTTCCGTGGCATCATCAAATCCCAAATTATCCGCTTCCACCGCATCTGTTCCCAACAATCGGATTTCAATAAAGCAACATCATTACTCTTCAAAGCACTCCGTAATAGGGGCTATTCAAAACGCTTCCTCCGCCAGACCAAAAACAGTACCTTGGCCAGCCTCGCTCCCACTCGCTCTCACACTCCACCAGCTCCAGCCCAGGTCTCAGTCACAACCCCCCACAAGAAAGTGGTACAGGGTCTGGTCCCTCACCCCAACCCCTACCCTAAACAGGGTTTACACCCCAACCTCAACCCCTACCCTAAACAGGGTTTGTATCCCAACCCCGACCTCACCCCTCACCCTAACCCCAACCTCTACCCTAGACCGGGTCTACATCCTCACCACCCACCCTACCCCTCCTTACCCTAACCCCAACCCCCTCCCTAACCCTAACCCCAACCCCCTCCCTAACCCTAACCCCAACCCCCTCCCTAACCCCAACCCCCTCCCTACCCTAACCCCTCCCTAACCCTAACCCTCACCTAACCCCCTCCCTAACCCTAACCCCAACCCCTCCCTTACCCTAACCCTCACCCTAACCCCCTCCCTCACCTTACCCTCACCCTAACCCCTCTATCCCCTACCCTAACCAGGGTTTACCCAACCCTCACCTGTACCCCTTTCCCATGGGACCAGACCCTGCCCCAACCAACACACCGTCACACACATTATTCCATTCATCTCCACCTTTTCACACAAAACTGCAGGACTACACCACATCATTAAACAGAATTTTTCTCATCTACAAGTCCAGCACCCAGCATTCCATAACTTCAAAACCATTTCAGCATTCCGGAGAAATAAGAACCTACAGGACATTTTAGTACATTCCAAATACACAGATCATCGACCACCGGTACACACAGAACATAGCACTCATTACAGACATAGAAAATTCATTACAAATACTCACAGTGGAGCTTCGCATCCGGTCCTTGGTTCATTTTCACTCGGCACAAGAAATACAGTATACATAATCACATGCACCAGTTGTAATAAACCTACATAGGGGAAACCAAACATCACATACCACCCGCCTCAAACAACACATACATACATCAGGAAGGAAAACTCAGCACCCTACTGGTCCAACACTTTCAACAGCACCCACCTAATAACCTGATCATTTCAGCATTGGAGGCCAATGACCGCTGGACCACCGGGCAGAGGAAGAGAGCTGAGAAAATGTGGATTTTAAAATTGAATACTAGGACCCCAGGGCCTAAATGAAAAAAGAACTTTTAATCCTTTTATCCTGGGCGCAGTGGTCCGGGTTTTGAACCCGGGCCCCGGACTCGTGAGCGTGGGGCTTGCCTCTGGGCCAGGGGGGCACACATAAGATATACAAAAATTAAACAAATAGGCCCCCTGCTTTTATCCACCACTTTAGATTATCTTGTCATTCACCCCTTTTTTTTGTTTTGTCTATTTATTGCCACACAGGGACCATTTATGTATATATTTATTTATTAAAACCTATTTATTATTTATTAATTGATGATTGCGGTTTTTGCATGTTTTATGGCTATTGCATGCTTTTATCTATGATTTTACCCCCCCTTTTTTTATTGCATGAATTTTACTTGGTCAGTTAGGCAGTTAATTTATTTATGTATTTATTTATTATATTATTATTATCATGTTTAACTTATTTTCATCCAAATAATTGGGGCCCTTGGCTCCGCGCTCGGGTCCTCCTTGACCGGGATGATAGGCTCTCTTCCTCTGCCCGGGACTCGAACCCGGCCCTTCCGGATGGGGGAGATGAACCTTGCACTTTCGCCAAGCTTCTGCCTGACCCAGAAGTCAGTGAGGCGACCTCTGACCCAATCCCAATAGTACCAAAACTTAACTGTAAACACAGCAGATTTCTCAAAATCATACGACAGCGGAGCAACAGGCCAGTGCAACAAAGCATATCCCTGGCACCCTAACCCCAACCCCAACCCAACCCTAACCCTAGCCCTAACCCTAACCCTAACCCTAACCAACTACGCCCCCTAGCGTCCCAGCGGCCCGGGCTTCAGATATATCATAGACACCACTGACAGCTCTCAGACGACGCCCCGCACACCTCTCCCGGCCCTTCCCTCGCCGAGATACATCCCCAGAGGATGTGGGGGTTCTGACATTTTGTCGCCCCCTAGCTCGACGGGGGAGCCACCAGGAGACTCCGTTCCAATGGTCCTGCACTCACCTCGACCGGACCTTTCCGTAGACCCCTAGATTGTGGCTCTCGAACCCAGGGGAGCCTAACCCTAACCCTAACCCTAGCCCTAACCCTAACCCTAGCCCTAACCCTAACCTAACCCTAACCCTACCCTAGCCCTACACTAACCCTAACCCTAATACAAACCCTAACCCTAACCCTAATACAAACCCTAACCCTAACCCTAACCCTAATACAAACCCTAACCCTAACCCTAATACAAACCCTAACCCTAGCCCTAACCCTAACCCTAACCCTAACCCTAGCCCTAACCCTAACCCTAACCAACTACGCCCCCTAGCGTCCCAGCGGCCCGGGCTTCAGATATGTCATAGACACCACTGACAGCTCTCAGACGACGCCCCGCACACCTCTCCCGGCCCTTCCCTCGCCGAGATACATCCCCAGAGGATGTGGGGGTTCTGACACTTTGTCGCCCCCTAGCTCGACGGGGGAGCCACCAGGAGACTCCGTTCCAATGGTCCTGCACTCGCCTCGACCGGACCTTTCCGTAGACCCCTAGACTGTGGCTCTCGAACCCAGGGGGAGCCTAACCCTAACCCTAACCCTAGCCCTAACCCTAACCCTAACCCTAACCCTAGCCCTAACCCTAACCCTAGCCTAGCCCTAACCCTAAGCCTAACCCTAATACAAACCCTAACCCTAACCCTAATACAAACCCTAACCCTAACCCTAACACAAACCCTAACCCTAACCCTAATACAAACCCTAACCCTAACCCTAACCCTAATACAAACCCTAACCCGAATACAAACCCTAACCCTAACACTAACCCTAATACAAACCCTAACCCTACCCTAGCCCTAACCCTAACCCTAACCCTACCCCTAACCCTAACCCTAACCCTAATACAAACCCTAACCCTAACCCTAATACAACCCTAACCCTAACCCTAATACAACCCTAACCCTAGCCCTAACCCTAACCCTAACCCTAACCCTAGCCCTAACCCTAACCCTAACCAACTACGCCCCCTAGCGTCCCAGCGGCCCGGGCTTCAGATATATCATAGACACCACTGACAGCTCTCAGACGACGCCCCGCACACCTCTCCCCGGCCCTTCCCTCGCCGAGATACCATCCCCAGAGGATGTGGGGGTTTCTGACACTTTGTCGCCCCCTAGCTCGACGGGGAGCCACCAGAGACTCCGTTCCAATGGTCCTGCACTCACCTCGACCGGACCTTTCCGTAGACCCCTAGATTGTGGCTCTCGAACCTAGGGGGAGCCTAACCCTAACCCTAGCCCTAACCTAACCCTAACCCTAACCAACTACGCCCCCTAGCGTCCGAGCGGCCCTGGCTTCAGATATATCATAGACAAACCACTGACAGCTCTCAGACGACGCCCCGCACACCTCTCCCGGCCCTTCCCTCGCCGAGATACATCCCCAGAGGATGTGGGGGTTCTGACACTTTGTCGCCCCCTAGCTCGACGGGGGAGCCACCAGAGACTCCGTTCCAATGGTCCTGCACACTCGCCTCGACCGGACCTTTCCGTAGACCCCTAGATTGTGGCTCTCGAACCCAGGGGGAGCCTAACCCTAACCCTAACCCTAACCCTAGCCTAACCCTAACCCTAGCCCTAACCCTAACCCTAACCCCTAGCCCTAGCCCTAACCCTAACCCTAACCCTAACCCTAACCAACTACGCCCCCTAGCTCCCAGCGGCCCGGGCTTCAGATATATCATAGACAACCACTGACAGCTCTCAGACGACGCCCCGCACACCTCTCCCGGCCCTTCCCTCGCCGAGATACATCCCCAGAGGATGTGGGGGTTCTGACACTTTGTCGCGCCCCCTAGCTCGACGGGGGCCACCAGGAGACTCCGTTCCAATGGTCCTGCACTCGCCTCGACCGGACCTTTCCGTAGACCCCCTAGATTGTGGCTCTCGAACCCAGGGGGAGCCTAACCCTAACCCTAACCCTAACCCTAGCCCTAACCCTAGCCCTAACCCTAACCCTAACCTAACCCTAACCCTAACCAACTACGCCCCCTAGCGTCCCAGCGTCCCGGGCTTCAGATATATCATAGACACCACTGACAGCTCTCAGACGACGCCCCGCACACCTCTCCCGGCCCTTCCCTCGCCGAGATACATCCCCAGGATGTGGGGGTTCTGACACTTTGTCGCCCCCTAGCTCGACGGGAGCCACCAGGAGACTCCGTTCCAATGGTCCTGCACTTGCCTCGACCGGACCTTTCCGTAGACCCCTAGATTGTGGCTCTCGAACCCAGGGGGAGCCTAACCCTAACCCTAGCCCAACCCTAACCCTAACCCTAACCCTAGCCCTAACCCTAACCCTAGCCCTAGCCCTAACCCTAACCCTAACCCTAATACAAACCCTAACCCTAACCCTAATACAAACCCTAACCCTAACCCTAACCCTAATACAAACCCTAACCCTAACCCTAATACAAACCCTAACCCTAGCCCTAACCCTAACCCTAACCCTAACCCTAGCCCTAACCCTAACCCTAACCAACTACGCCCCCTAGCGTCCCAGCGGCCCGGGCTTCAGATATGTCATAGACACCACTGACAGCTCTCAGACGACGCCCCGCACACCTCTCCCGGCCCTTCCCTCGCCGAGATACATCCCCAGAGGATGTGGGGGTTCTGACACTTTGTCGCCCCCTAGCTTGACGGGGGAGCCACCAGGAGACTCCGTTCCAATGGTCCTGCACTCGCCTCGACCGGACCTTTCCGTAGACCCCTAGATTGTGGCTCTCGAACCCAGGGGGAGCCTAACCCTAACCCTAACCCTAGCCCTAACCCTAACCCTAGCCCTAACCCTAACCCTAGCCCTAGCCCTAACCCTAAGCCTAACCCTAATACAAACCCTAACCCTAATACAAACCCTAACCCTAATACAAACCCTAACCCTAATACAAATCCTAACCCTAACCCTAACCCTAAAACAAACCCTAACCCTAATACAAACCCTAACCCTAACCCTAACCCTAATACAAACCCTAACCCGAATACAAACCCTAACCCTAACACTAACTCTAATACAAACCCTAACCCTAACCCTAGCCCTAACCCTAACCCTAAACCCTAACCCTAACCCTAACCCTAATACAAACGCTAACCCTAACCCTAACCCTAACCCTAGCCCTAACCCTAACCCTTACCCTAACCCTAACCAACTACGCCCCCTAGCGTCCCAGCGGCCCGGGCTTCAGATATATCATAGACACCACTGACAGCTCTCAGACGACGCCCCGCACACCTCTCCCGGCCCTTCCCTCGCCGAGATACATCCCCAGAGGATGTGGGGGTTCTGACACTTTGTCGCCCCCTAGCTCGACGGGGGAGCCACCAGGAGACTCCGTTCCAATGGTCCTGCACTCGCCTCGACCGACCTTTCCGTAGACCCCTAGATTGTGGCTCTCGAACCCAGGGGGAGCCTAACCCTAACCCTAACCCTAACCCTACCCTAACCCTAACCCTACCCTAACCCTAACCCTAACCCTAGCCCTAGCCCTAACTAACCCTAACCCTAACCCTACCCTAACCAACTACGCCCCCTAGCGTCCCAGCGGCCCGGGCTTCAGATATCATAGACACCACTGACAGCTCTCAGACGACGCCCGCACACCTCTCCCGGCCCTTCCCTCGCCGAGATACATCCCCAGAGGATTGGGGGTTCTGACACTTTGTCGCCCCCTAGCTCGACGGGGAGCCACCAGGAGACTCCTTCCAATGGTCCTGCACTCGCCTCGACCGGACCTTTCCGTAGACCCCTAGATTGTGGCTCTCGAACCCAGGGGGAGCCTAACCCTAACCCTAACCCTAACCCTAGCCCTAACCCTAGCCCTAACCCTAACCCTAACCCTAACCCTAACCCTAACCAACTACGCCCCTAGCGTCCCAGCGGCCCGGGCTCAGATATATCAGAACACCACTGACAGCTCTCAGACGACCCCCCCACACCTCTCCCGGCCCTTCCCTCGCCGAGATACATCCCCAGAGGATGTGGGGGTTCTGACACTTTGTCGCCCCCTAGCTCGACGGGGGAGCCACCAGGAGACTCCGTTCCAATGGTCCTGCACTTGCCTCGACCGGACCTTTCCGTAGACCCCTAGATTGTGGCTCTCGAACCCAGGGGGAGCCTAACCCTAACCCTAGCCCTAACCCTAACCCTAACCCTAGCCCTAACCCTAACCCTAGCCCTAGCCCTAACCCTAACCCTAACCCTAATACAAACCCTAACCCTAACCCTAATACAAACCCTAACCCTAACCCTAACCCTAATACAAACCCTAACCCTAACCCTAATACAAACCCTAACCCTAGCCCTAACCCTAACCCTAACCCTAACCCTAGCCCTAACCCTAACCCTAACCAACTACGCCCCCTAGCGTCCCGCGGCCCGGGCTTCAGATATGTCATAGACACCACTGACAGCTCTCAGACGACGCCCCGCACACCTCTCCCGGCCCTTCCCTCGCCGAGATACTCCCCAGAGATGTGGGGGTTCTGACACTTTGTCGCCCCCTAGCTTGACGGGGGAGCCACCAGGAGACTCCGTTCCAATGGTCCTGCACTCGCCTCGACCGGACCTTTCCGTAGACCCCTAGATTGTGGCTCTCGAACCCAGGGGGAGCCTAACCCTAACCCTAACCCTAGCCCTAACCCTAACCCTAGCCCTAACCCTAACCCTAGCCCTAGCCCTAACCCTAAGCCTAACCCTAATACAAACCCTAACCCTAATACAAACCCTAACCCTAATACAAACCCTAACCCTAATACAAATCCTAACCCTAACCCTAACCCTAACACAAACCCTAACCCTAATACAAACCCTAACCCTAACCCTAACCCTAATACAAACCCTAACCCGAATACAAACCCTAACCCTAACACTAACTCTAATACAAACCCTAACCCTAACCCTAGCCCTAACCCTAACCCTAAACCCTAACCCTAACCCTAACCCTAATACAAACCCTAACGCTAACCCTAACCCTAACCCTAGCCCTAACCCTAACCCTTACCCTAACCCTAACCAACTACGCCCCCTAGCGTCCCACGGCCCGGGCTTCAGATATATCATAGACACCACTGACAGCTCTCAGACGACGCCCCGCCGCACACTCCCCTGCCCTTCCCTCGCCGAGATACATCCCCAGAGGATGTGGGGGTTCTGACACTTTGTCGCCCCCTAGCTCGACGGGGGAGCCACCAGGAGACTCCGTTCCCAATGTCCTGCACTCGCCCTCGACCGGACCTTTCCGTAGACCCTAGATTGTGGCTCTCGAACCCAGGGGGAGCCTAACCCTAACCCTAACCCTAGCCCTAACCCTAACCCTAACCCTAATACAAACCCTAACCCTAATCAAACCCTAACCCTAACCCTAATACAAACCCTAACCCTAGCCCTAACCCTAATACAAACCCTAACGCTAACCCTAGCCCTAACCCTAACCCTAACCCTAATACAAACCCTAACCCTAACCCTAACCCTAATACAAACCCTAACCCTAACCCTAGCTAACCCTAACCTAACCCTAACCCTAACCCTAGCCCTAACCCTAGCCCTAACCCTAACCCTAACCCTAACCCTAGCCCTACCCTAACCCTAGCCCTAACCCTAACCCTAACCAACTACGCCCCCTAGCGTCCCAGCGGCCCGGGTTTCAGATATATCATAGACACCACTGACAGCTCTCAGACGACGCCCCGCACACCTCTCCCGCCCTCCCTCGCCGAGATACCATCCCCAGAGGATGTGGGGGTTCTGACACTTTGTCGCCCCCTAGCTCGACGGGGAGCCACCAGGAGACTCCGTTCCAATGGTCCTGCACTCGCCTCGACCGGACCTTTCCGTAGACCCCTAGATTGTGGCTCTCGAACCCAGGGGGAGCCTAACCCTAACCCTAACCCTAGCCCTAACCCTAACCCTAACCCTAACCCTAGCCCTACCCTAACCCTAACCCTAATACAAACCCTAACCCTAACCCTAACCCTAATACAACCCTAACCCTAACCCTAGCCCTAACCCTAACCCTAACCCTAACCCTAGCCCTAACCCTAACCCTAACCCTAACCCTAGCCCTAACCCTAACCCTAACCCTAACCCTAACCAACTACGCCCCCTAGCGTCCCAGCGGCCCGGGCTTCAGATATATCATAGACACCACTGACAGCTCTCAGACGACGCCCCGCACACCTCTCCCGGCCCTTCCCTCGCCGAGATACTCCCCAAGGATGTGGGGGTTCTGACACTTTGTCGCCCCCTAGCTCGACGGGGGAGCCCCAGGAGACTCCGTTCCAATGGTCCTGCACTCGCCTCGACCGGACCTTCCGTAGACCCCTAGATTGTGGCTCGAACCCAGGGAGCCTAACCCTAACCCTAACCCTAGCCCTAACCCTAACCCTAACCCTAATACAAACCCTAACCCTAATACAAACCCTAACCCTAACCCTAATACAAACCCTAACCCTAGCCCTAACCCTAATACAAACCCTAACGCTAACCCTAGCCCTAACCCTAACCCTAACCCTAATACAACCCTAACCCTAACCCTAACCCTAAACAAACCCTAACCCTAACCCTAGCCCTAACCCTAACCCTAACCCTAACCCTAACCCTAGCCCTAACCCTAGCCCTAACCCTAACCCTAACCCTAACCCTAGCCCTAACCCTAACCCTAGCCCTAACCCTAACCCTAACCAACTACGGCCCCCTAGCGTCCCAGCGGCCCGGGTTTCAGATATATCATAGACAACCACTGACAGCTCTCAGACGACGCCCCGCACACCTCTCCCGGCCCTTCCCTCGCCGAGATACATCCCCAGGATGTGGGGGGTTCTGACACTTTGTCGCCCCCTAGCTCGACGGGGGAGCCACCAGGAGACTCGTTCCAATGGTCCTGCACTCCCGCCTCGACCGGACCTTTCCGTAGACCCCTAGATTGTGGCTCTCGAACCCAGGGGAGCCTAACCCTAACCCTAACCCTAGCCCTAACCCTAACCCTAACCCTAACCCTAGCCCTAACCCTAACCCTAACCCTAATACAACCCTAACCCTAACCCTAACCCTAATACAAACCCTAACCCTAACCCTAGCCCTAACCCTAACCCTAACCCTAACCCTAGCCCTAACCCTAACCCTAACCCTAACCCTAGCCCTAACCCTAACCCTAACCTTAACCCTAACCAACTACGCCCCCTAGCGTCCCAGCGGCCCGGGCTTCAGATATACATAGACACCCACTGACAGCTCTCAGACGACGCCCCCACACCTCTCCCGGCCCTTCCCTCTCCGAGATACATCCCCAGAGGATGTGGGGGTTCTGACACTTTGTCGCCCCCTAGCTCGACGGGGGAGCCACCAGGAGACTCCGTTCCAATGGTCCTGCACTCGCCTCGACCGGACCTTTCCGTAGACCCCTAGATTGTGGCTCTCGACCCAGGGGAGCCTAACCCTAACCCTAACCCTAACCCTAGCCCTAACCCTAACCATAACCCTAACCCTAATACAAACCCTAACCCTAACCCTAACCCTAATACAAACCCTAACCCTAACCCTAACCCTAATACAAACCCTAACCCTAACCCTAATACAAACCCTAACGCTAACCCTAGCCCTAATACAAACCCTAACCCTAACCCTAACCCTAATACAAACCCTAACCCTAACCCTAGCCCTAACCCTAACCCTAACCCTAATACAAACCCTAACCCTAACCCTAACCCTAACCCTAGCCCTAACCCTAACCCTAACCCTAGCCCTAACCCTAGCCCTAACCCTAACCCTAACCAACTACGCCCCCTAGCGTCCCAGCGGCCCGGGCTTCAGATATATCATAGACACCACTGACAGCTCTCAGACGACGCCCCGCACACCTCTCCCGGCCCTTCCCTCGCCGAGATACATCCCCAGAGGATGTGGGGGTTCTGACACTTTGTCGCCCCCTAGCTCGACGGGGGAGCCACCAGGAGACTCCGTTCCAATGGTCCTGCACTCACCTCGACCGGACCTTTCCGTAGACCCCTAGATTGTGGCTCTCGAACCCAGGGGGAGCCTAACCCTAACCCTAACCCTAGCCCTAACCCTAACCCTAACCCTAATACAAACCCTAACCCTAACCCTAATACAAACCCTAACCCTAACCCTAACCCTAATACAAACCCTAACCCTAACCCTAGCCCTAACCCTTACCCTAGCCCTAACCCTAACCCTAACCCTAATACAAACCCTAACCCTAACCCTAGCCCTAACCCTAACCCTAACCCTAATACAACCCTAACCCTAGCCCTAACCCTAACCCTAGCCCTAACCCTAACCCTAATACAAACCCTAACCCTAACCCTAGCCCTAAC
>ML240768.1:0-60000 GCA_004119915.2 Collichthys lucidus | reverse complement strand
CTCCTTTTTTAAACCATTGTTGGGAGGGACCCGAACTTTTCTTTTTTACCTTCCTTTTTTTTCAAAACGGGAACCGGGAGAGAAGAGAAGAGAAGTACAGAAAAAGACTGTCTATCTTTCCAAGTCTCACCCCCTCCAGACCCCGTACTAAACCTGAATGAGAAGAAGGAAAAGTCTAAGAAGATACACCTGGAAGGACTCACCCGGCAGAACACCGCACATCCCTAAGGTAAGAACCCACCCCACCTGATGATTGAAAGCATGAATTTACACAGAGTAAAGGCCTTACCATTGAGTGGAAACCAGACCAGCTCACACAGACTCACTCACATACACACACACAGGCCACCCATGACGGCTAGCACACAACAGACACTCTTTTCAGACATAACCAGAAACACATCCTCTACCATAAATCAGCCACCAGACACAGAAACCAGACACATGAGTAAGCAATATTTTAAATTAATACAAGCCATACATCACAAACACATTATCAACCACGCCATCTGCTCAGGTTCTTTCCCGCCTGGGATGATGAGACAGGTGAATCGCCTCACTGACTTCATCAAACCCGCCGCACCTACACAGGAGACAAGAATTAAGGTTCAGAACAATACAACACACTGGATGACTACAAACATGAAGATATTACATGAACACTATGAACACACCATACTTACCCTTAGTAACCTCACTTACAACAGTACGGCCCTACAGATAGCTACAGGATGGGCACGTAAAAGATACAACACTCGACTTAGAATAGAAACACTACAAACAGCAGAACAGATCATACATGGACACTCAAACACCACCACTAACACTATCATCAACACCACCACCTCTACCTCCCAAGCCACCATTACATACACCAAACCACCAGCCATATCCAAAACCAGACAGAGACTTGGTGACTCCCTCTCCCCCATTCCGGAACTCTCGGATGAGGAGGAGTTCCCTCCCCTGCCTGCACCACACAAGACCACAGTCCTCTCTCTTGGCCAGCGAACTACTCTCTCAGAACACATAACCAACTACAATAGACAACATCAGAGCAGAACACCCCTCCTCCCCACTCCAACACAGCCACATAGACCGGACCAGACTACACCCTCCACACACAGACTCCCCATCTACAAAACGACCACAATCCCCTCCAGGACTGGACCGATCATCCCCCGACCAAAACCCCCCCGACAGACACAACTTCCACCACCAACTCAGAAACTTCAGAACCCCCACTTCACCTCTCCCATAACCACAGAAAACAAACAGACTCCACCAGGACCACAGACTTCCACACCACAAACTTCAAGACAGTTTAAAATAACAGACACAATAACCAACCAACGACCGGACTTGTCTCCAATCCCCCAGACCAAGAACAGTTGTACCATGGCAGCCAAACCATCACCTCAACCCACCCCACTCTCCACAACACTCACCCCACCACCAAACAACAGAACAATATTCACACAGGCCCAAATCCACAGACCTCCGGACCAGCTGAACATCACTCCGGACTTACACTCCATCTCACTCACTACACACAGTAACTCAAACGTCTCCATTTTGATTCCAGAAACCATCTCACCCCTCCGCTCTACACCTGCAGGTGGGGCTGACTCAAGTGCTGGCGTGTCTCCTCAGCGGTCCCTACCGGAACAGAAAGAGGAAGGGAAAAACATGATGAAAGGGCACTTCAAAGCCAAATCCACCGGCATGAAATCCCAATCTGAACCCTCCTCTAAACATAGTCCTGGGGCCGCTGCAGTGGAGCCATGCCGGCCCAGAGATCAGCCCACCGGCTAACAGAGAAACACAACTTTCAGATTACACTATTGGACTCTCCCCCCGCCAACGTACACTCACACCAATCCTCCCCGGCAAATTTAACCACTTATCCACTCAGCAGACCAACCCGCAAGCTCCAGACTGGTTTTTCAGAGGCCCGAAAACCAGTCCTGGTGCTTGGAGATTAAACATAAACCGGATACCACCCACCACAACCCAGATATCCAGTTGGACAGCTACCCCGGAGCCACTCTCTATCATTTTTTGAAAATCTGCGAGAAAACCACCCAAATCCAACAACAAAAATTGTCATCATATCAATTGGAATCAATAACCGAGATCAGGATCCCAAACTCACCTCTTGCAAACAGCTGAAGGCACTATATAAGCAAGCCACGGTCACTTTTCCGAACGCCGACATCTATTTCCCCATCATGAATTACTCCTCCAACCTCACCATAAAACAGCAGAACAACCTCAGATATCATCAACAACACCATAGCCACACACCTACCGTTTTTAACAGAAATCCCTCACGACACCTTCACCACAGAACAAGATAACATTCACTGGAAACCCAACACAGCAAAACACATTTTCGAAAATTGGTGCAATCAGCTAAATTTATAATTACAACTAAACCGACTCAGGAACCATCTCCAACAGACCTGGACCTGGGCTGGAGCTCTACCTCCAACATTCTCAATCTGTCTACACTATTCAAACCCACACAATCTCAAATAACATTATTGGGAAAAGGCTTATCATTCATCCCAAATCCACTCAGGTACGACCAGGAGGAACTTCACAGGGACCTTCACCAATACCACAGACGCCTTAAATTAACGGAACACTTCCACAACCGACCACACCAAAGCAAGAAATTATTCACACACCCATCCAATTGGGAACCCACCACCGAACAACTATCCTCTCCAATCCGGCAACACCTCCATAACAACCGAAAAATTCTCCGTAGATATCGGCCTCCGACAGATACAGCAGACAATCTGTCGGAGGCCGAACGACAGGGCCTAAGAGCACTCACAAACAACCCAAACATCATCATTAAACCAGCAGATAAAGGCTCCAAAATAGTAATCATGGACAGACACCAATATCTAATAGAGGCTCACCGTCAACTCTCCAACACAACACACTACAAAACAATAGAAACAAGCATACAATTAGAAACACAGGTAGCAGTCAGGAAAATTATTCAAACACTATACCATAACAAACACATTTCAGCCAAACAGAAAGACTACCTTTTCGGACCAGACAACCCACGCAATAGACACTTTTATTTACTACCAAAAATCCATAAAGAACCACATACCTGGACTATCCCTGGTGAGGTTCCTCCTGGTCGACCAATTGTCTCAGACTGTAACAGCGCAACCTACAAAATCACAGAATATATCGAACACTTCCTCGGACCTCTCTCCACAAAACACCCCAGTTACATTAAGGACACATATCACTTTTTAGACACCATCCGACCCATGGCTGTCCCGTCCAAGTCTTATTTATTCACAATTGATATCGATAGTTTGTACACTAACATCAACACAACCACAGGATTAAAAGCAGTCACCTCCATTTTTCAACAATATCCAGACAGCAATAGACCGGACCAGGAACTCATCAAACTTTTAACCATCTGCCTAAATAACAATGACTTTATATTCAATAATCAGATCTACCTACAGATACACGGGACAGCCATGGGCCAAAGATTTGCACCTTCATATGCCAATATTTACATGAGCGAGTGGGAGCGAGAAGCACTGGCCAAGTGTACCCACAAGCCATTAATCTACCTCCGTTTCCTCGATGACATCTTCGGCATCTGGACCCACGACATCAAACATTTTCAAACATTTATCAAAACCCTCAACGGTCATCACCCAACAATCAAAGTTAAACACACCATAGACCGGACACAGATCAACTTTTTGGACACAACTGTGTTTTTTCAGCCCTCCACCACATCTCACACCCGTCTCCATACCAAAGTCTATTTCAAAACCACAGACACACACGCTCTCCTACACAAGAACAGTTATCATCCCAAACATACCTTCCGTGGCATCATCAAATCCCAAATTATCCGCTTCCACCGCATCTGTTCCCAACAATCGGATTTCAATAAAGCAACATCATTACTCTTCAAAGCACTCCGTAATAGGGGCTATTCAAAACGCTTCCTCCGCCAGACCAAAAACAGTACCTTGGCCAGCCTCGCTCCCACTCGCTCTCACACTCCACCAGCTCCAGCCCAGGTCTCAGTCACAACCCCCCACAAGAAAGTGGTACAGGGTCTGGTCCCTTACCCCAACCCCTACCCTAAACAGGGTTTACACCCCAACCTCAACCCCTACCCTAAACAGGGTTTGTATCCCAACCCCGACCTCACCCCTCACCCTAACCCCAACCTCTACCCTAGACCGGGTCTACATCCTCACCCCAACCCCCTCCCTAACCCCCTCCCTAACCCTAACCCTAACCCCCTCCCTAACCCTAACCCTAACCCTAACCCCTAACCCTAACCCTCACCCTCACCCTAACCCTAACCCCCTCCCTAACCCTAACCCCCTAACCCTCACCCTCACCCTAACCCTAACCCTAACCCCTCTATCCCCTACCCTAACCAGGGTTTGTACCCCTTTCCCGTGGGACCAGACCCTGCCCCAACCAACACCACCATCACACACATTATTCCATTTATCTCCACCTTCTCACATAAAACTGCAGGACTACACCACATCATTAAACAGAACTTTACTCATCTACAAGTCCAGCACCCAGCATTCCACAACTCCAAAACCATTTCAGCATTCCGGAGGAATAAGAACCTACAGGACATTTTAGTACATTCCAAATACACAGATCATCGACCACCGGTACACACAGAACATAGTACTCATTACAAACATAGAAAATTCATTACAAATACTTACAGTGGAGCTTCGCATCCGGTCCTTGGTTCATTTTCACTCGGCACAAGAAACACAGTATACATAATCACATGCACCAGTTGTAATAACACTACATAGGGGAAACCAAGCATCACATACACACCCGCCTCAAACAACACATATATAACATTAGGGAGGGAAAACTCAGCACCCTACTGGTTCAACACTTTCAACAGCACCCACTTAGTAACCTGATAATTTCAGCATTGGAGGCCAATGACCGCTGGACCATCGGGCAGAGGAAGAGAGCTGAGAAAATGTGGATTTTAAAATTGAATACTAGGACCCCAAGGGGCCTGAATGAAAAAGAGAACTTTTAATCCTTTATCCTGGGCGCAGTGGTCCGGGTTTTGAACCCGGGCCCCTCGGACTCGTGAGCGCGGGGCTTGCCTCTGGGCCAGGGGGGTACACATAAGATACACAAAAATTAAATAAATAGGCCCCCCTGCTTTTATCCACCACTTTAGATTATCTTATCATTCACCCCCTTTTTTTGTTTTTGTCTATTTATTGCCACACAGGGACCATTGATGTATATATTTATTTATTAAAACCTATTTATTATTTATTAATTGATGATTGCGGTTTTTATGCATGTTTTATGGCTATTGCATGCTTTTACCCCCTTTTTTTATTGCATTTTTTTATTGCATGAATTTTACTTGGTCCAGTTAGGCAGTTAATTTATTTATGTATTTATTATTATTATTCATGTATTCATGTTTTTAACTCATTCTCATACAAATAATTGGGGCCCTTGGCTCCGCGCTCGGGGGCCTCCTTGACCGGGATGATCGGCTCTCTTCCTCTGCCCGGGACTCGAACCCGGCCCTTCCGGATGGGGGAGAGGAACCTTGCACCTTCACCAAGCTTCTGCCTGACCCAGAAGTCAGTGAGGCGACCTCTGACTCAATCCCAATAGTACCAAAACTTAACTGTAAACACAGATTTCTCAAAATCACACGACAGCGGAGCAACAGGCCAGTGCAACAAAGCATATCCCTGGCACCCTAACCCCAACCCCAACCCAACCCTAACCCTAACCCTAACCTAACCCTAACCCTAACCCTAACCCTAACCCCTAACCCTAACCCCTAACCCTAACCCTAACCCTAACCCTAACCCCTAACCCTAACCCTAACCCTAACCCTAACCCTAACCCTAACCCTAACCCAACCCTAACCTAACCTAACGAACTAACCTAACCCTAACCTAACCCGAAACCCTAACCCTAACCCTAACCCGAACCCTAACCCTAAAAAAAACCCTAACCTAACCCTAACCCTAACCCTAACCTCGAACCCTAACCCTAACCCTAACCCTAACCCTAACTAACCCTAACCCTAACCCTAACCCTAACCCTACCTAACCCTAACCTAACCCTAACCCCCTAACCCCTAACCCTAACCCTAACCCTAACCCAACCCTAACCCTAACCCTAACCCTAACCCCTAACCCTAACCCTAACCCAACCTAACCCTAACCTAACCCTAACCTAACCCTAACCCTAACCCTAACCCTAACCCTAACCCTAACCCTAACCCTAACCCAACCCTAACCCTAACCCTAACCCTAACCCTAACCCTACCCTAACCCTACCCTAACCCTAACCCTAACCCTAACCCTAACCCTAACCCACAAAATGTTCCATGCAATATATTGGAGAAACCAAAAATACTTTGTCCACACGAATGATGCAACACAGATACAATTTGAAGAATAAAAAAGAGGTGGACACACCTTTAATTGGACATTTTCTAAATCATGGGTCATCAGCCTTGAGAATGGCAGGACTACAAAGGGACACAAATTGGACAGATTGGGAAAGAAAAAGAGGGAAAAATATTGGATATTTTTATTAGGGACAAAGGAACCATTTGGCTTAAATGTTAAATACAATTAATGATATTTGACCTGTCTATTTACCTTTTAGTACTCACCATTTAGAAAATACTTACCTTATATACTTACCTTTATTACTTACCGTTGGAAAATACTTACCTTATATACTTACCTTTTAATACCATTTGGAAAATACTTACCTTATACACTTACCTTTAGTACTTACCATTTGGAAAATACTTACCTTATATACTTACCGTATATATAACTACGTTAATACTTACCTTATATGCCCCTAACCCTAACCTCCTAATCCCACTCGGGACCTTAACCCTAACCCTAACCCAACCCTAACCTCCTAATCCCACTCTGGGCCCTAACCCTAACCCTAACCTAACCCAACCCTAACCCTAACCCTAAACCCTAATCCTAACCCTAACCCTAACTCTTGCCCTAACCCTATCCTAACCCTAACCCTAATCCTAACCCTAACTCTAGCCCTAACCCTAACCCTAACCTAAACCCTAATCCTAACCCTAACTCTAGCCCTAACCCTAACCTAGACCCTAACCCAATCCTAACCCTAAATTTAACCACCTAATCCCACTCTGGACCCTAGCCCTAACCCTAAACTAAACCCTAACCGCTTAATCCCACTCTGGACCCTAACCCTAATCCAAGCCCTAATTTTAATTATAACCTTAATTCCTATACTTACGTTTTTGCTGACCCTAATCATCTCCTACTTACCTCTGTCCGTACGTTAACGTGTCCGTGATCTTTTTACTTTACCCTTTCTGTAGCCCCAATCATCCCCGTAATCCCTATACTTACTTGTTTTGGAACCCTAGTCGGGGAGTTTTGGGACGGGATCTGTAAGAAAAAACAACATTATTAACAACATTAAAAACAATTACAGGGTTAAAATAAATTTATGGTAATCAAAATTATACTTACCTGTTTTTTTGTATATTTAAAATTTATTTCGTACTTGATTTTGCATATAAGGATATATTTTTTGGTTTATGGAATATCTTTTGAGGTTTTTCTGTGAAAAATGTATGAAAGAGTGTACGCGTGCCGCTTACCGGACGGACACGCAACGTTTTTAAAAAAAAGGGGGCGGAGCTCTGAAGTTATATAAGGGAGAGGATCGGAGGAGAGAGCTCATTTCTCCTTCGGTGCTCAACCTGCCAACACCCTCCTGCTCACCTAGAGCTTTACTTTGGTGTGTGTTTTTTTTGGCCTGAAGAAGACCTAAACAGTCGAAACGTTGCCTTGTTTTGAATTGTATATATATATATTTTACACACCCTTCTTTTGTTATTTAAATAAATTTAATTTTTAAAAAAAGTAAATGTGAAAGTTTTTCCTTCCACAATTTTGGGAAGCGCTTTTTTTTTCTAGTTTTTTATTTTTTAAAAAACAATCAAATGGAGCACGGCTGGACCGAGGTCCGCTACGGACGCCACCGTCAGCGGGCCCGGCCGCCGCAGTGGGACCGGGCTTACGGGAGGTCCGACAGGTGGACGGACCGTGCACCCTCCATCCCCCGACGGAGATGGAGGACAGTCCCCTACCCTAATCGGCCAGTGCCTCCCCCAAGGGCCCCCCAGTATGCCGGTCCCCGATATCGCTCATACGCGGATGTTGTTCGCCAAGGATGGCCTCAACCAGCCCGGAGGTGGTTTTCTCCACGGGACAGAGGAACAGAGGTGAGGCGACAGGCAGCGGATCCCCAGTTTGGGAAGCTGACCAGGAAGCTTCACGCAGTCATCAAGACAGTCCACCACCTGCAAAATGTTGCCTTAAAGCCAGGCAAGGTGGAGCCACGTATGATAGCCAGGATGGTGGAGGCTGCTGTCAGATATGATTAAGCCAGCTGCTCCTACCCGGAGGACAGCGGATCTGATAGTTGGTAACGCTAAAAACTGGGGACACAACACCTACCTGATTTTAATGGAGCACTACGAGACGTGCTTGGAGGAGCTGCTGGAGGAACTCACTGGGATCCTCACCCCAGACTGGAAGTCAGCCTTTGAGGTTGCGGTCCGGTGGGCCAGACGTAACCTGACACGCATCACGCAGGATGCAATTGATCATGCAGAGGCCTTGGTCACAGCCAAGCAGACGGAGGCAGGCTCGACAACACAGGCACAGGTCCCCCGACAGACGAAACCCAGAGCCCAGGTCCAAAGCCAAGGGACGCAGGCACCTGTAATGAAAACTGCAGCATCCACCACACCTGATCAAGCCGATCAGCAAATCGACCAACAGTCTGACTGGCTACTTACCTCCACTGGAAATCCAAGGATCTCCACGAGACCGCAGAGGGCCACAGAGGAGGACCAGAGGCAGGATTTTGACCGAGGACAGCCTTCTTCAGGAGGAGTCGGAACGGCCAGAGGAATGTCGCGTTGTGGAGGACCACATTCATACCCCCACACACTCTGAGCTGGAGGCTCTCTTTGACGAGCTACAGGCAGAGGAAGAGATGGAGGCTGCAGCTTCGAGCCCTCAAACCCCGAGGGAGGTCAGGGCCGAGGTCCATCGGGACCCGCTGCCAAACATGGATGAGGACGAGTTTGTGGACTCACCTGATCACTTCACCCAGCCAGAGCCACGTAGATATGGAGTGTACAGACATCCGACCACCCAGAAAAAGTTGACGGATTGGAGGTTACAGGTGCATAAGAAGTGGTTGATTATAGGGGATTCAAATATCTCCAGCCTGCCAGAGCATTTTAACAAGGATGTGCAGATGGACAGCTTTCCAGGAGCCCACTTCCGCCATGCTCAAGCACTTATGGAGAAGACAGCTGCACCCCAAGACCTGGTTGTGGAGAAAATTATTCTCTCATTCGGGATTAACGGCAGGGAAAACAAATGCAGGGAAACCACAGTGAAGAACCTGCAAGGAGCAATCAGGTCGGCTAAGAGAAAGTTCCCCTACGCAGATGTTTTGGTTCCAATGGTGAACTATTCTCCAGTTCTCCCAAAAGATGAGAAGGACAACCTGGACATGTTAAATGACCACCTGGAGAGGAACATGGCCCACATCCCTCTTTTGCCAGAGAGGAGCTTCCAGACAGGTCAGTGATGACATACATTGGACAGAGGCAACGGGGAGAGCTATGTTCATTCACTGGATGAAGCATTTAAACATCGGGTCCCCGTGAGTCTGACACAGGTGGGGACTAAGGGACCTCGGTCCTTTAATGGTCAAGATGTGGTAGTTTTAGCCAAAAATTTCACACTCTCTGAACCACAACACACCCTCCTGAGAAAAGGTTTGTCATTTGTTGCAACGCTGGGAATAGGCAGGGATCAGAAGGATCAGTTACAATGGGATATACAAAATTATCATAGGAGAATCAAATTGGCCAGTTATTATCGGGATACAAACAATAAACAAATTTTGCCCTTTACTGCATCATCAAATTGGACACCACCAGTTGCTAAATTGCCGCCGGAAATTGGGAAATTGATTGATGAGGATTTAAAATGTTTCAAGAGACATTACAAACCATGTCTTGAAAAAGACAATATTTCTAAACAGGAAGCTACAGCATTAAGGGAACTACAAAAGCTCAGACATATCGTGATTAAACCAGCTGACAAAGGGTCAGCGGTGGTGATTTTAAGCAGAGAGCAATATATTTTAGAGGTAGAGCGGCAGTTAAATGATGGGGTTTATTATAAAAAATTGGAAAAGCCTATTTATCTCGATACAGTTCCTATGATAACTGATATTTTGGGATCCTTAAAGAAGAAGAAATTTATAAATGCAAGACAAAAACGGTATTTGATGGGGGATTTACAGCCGAGGGAAAGGAGGTTTTATATCCTACCCAAGATCCACAAGGATCCACAAAAATGGACGATCCCCTTTGAGGTCCCTCCAGGGAGACCGATTGTCTCTGACTGTGGAAGTGAGACCTATTTTACAGCAGAGTTTTTGGATTATTATTTGAATCCCTTGTCTATTAAGCACCCAGCGTATGTAAAAGATACTTACCATTTTGTTGAAATTGTACATGGTTTAAGAATCCCGTCCAACTTTTATTTTTTTTCTATGGATGTTGACAATTTATACACAAATATTCCCATCCAGGCTGGCATAACTTGTGTTAGGAACGTTTTTGATCAGTACCCGGACCCAAAAAGGCCAGATGCAGAGCTTTTACAGTTATTGGAAATTAATTTGACCAGGAACGATTTTATGTTTAATGAAAATTTTTATTTACAAATCAAAGGAACGGCCATGGGCAAAAAGTTTGCTCCGGCCTATGCGAATATCTTCATGGCCAATTGGGAAAGGGAAGTTTTTTTGAAATGTAAAAAGCAGCCAGTGTGTTACCTACGGTATCTTGACGATATTTGGGGCATTTGGACGGGATCGAGGCAGGAATTGGATGAATTTGTGGAAATTTTGAACTCCCACGATCCATCTATCAAACTGAAAACAGAAATTAGTGCACAGTCAATTGATTTTTTGGATGTGACAGTTTTTAAGGGACCAGATTTTTTAACAAATTTCAAATTGGAGACCAAAGTGCACTTTAAGAAGACTGATACACACGCACTACTCCACAAGAGGAGTTTTCACCCTAAACACACCTTTCGGGGTTTAGTTAAATCACAGATTTTGCGGTTTAAACGTATTTGTTCAGGAGATGAATATTTTCGGGAGGCAGTGCGGGTCCTTTTTGAGGCTCTGAGGAAAAGAGGATATTCCAGATCCTTCCTCAGAAATTGTTTAAAAACCTTTCAGGTCAGGATGGAGAGAGATCGTGGGAATTTGGTTCCGCTGATAACCACATTCTCCTCAGTGGCCAGAATTATTAATAATAAATTTAAAACCAACTTTGAGGGGCTCTTACAACCTGGTGTTATTCCGAATTCAAGTGTAGTCTCAGCATATAAGAGAAACAAAAATTTAATGGATGTTTTAGTTCAAGCTAAGTTGCCTTCTTTAACTCGTGACAAACCTCAGATGCTGGACACACAGTTTGTCAGACTGAAATTTATTAAAAATCATAAGGATAGAACAATCCATAGAGTACAACAAGAGTTCAGTGTGAGGTCAAGTAATTGTATTTATGTAATTTTTTGCACAAAATGTTCCATGCAATATATTGGAGAAACCAAAAATACTTTGTCCACACGAATGATGCAACACAGATACAATTTGAAGAATAAAAAAGAGGTGGACACACCTTTAATTGGACATTTTCTAAATCATGGGTCATCAGCCTTGAGAATGGCAGGACTACAAAGGGACACAAATTGGACAGATTGGGAAAGAAAAAAGAGGGAAAAATATTGGATATTTTTATTAGGGACAAAGGAACCATTTGGCTTAAATGTTAAATACAATTAATGATATTTGACCTGTCTATTTACCTTTTAGTACTTACCATTAAAAAATACTTACCTTATATACTTACCTTTATTACTTACCGTTTGGAAAATACTTACCTTATATACTTACCTTTATTACTTACCGTTTGGAAAATACTTACCTTATATACTTACCTTTATTACTTACCGTTTGGAAAATACTTACCTTATATACTTACCGTATATATACTTACGTTATATACTTACCTTATGTACTGCCCCTAACCCTAACCTCCTAATCCCACTCGGGACCTTAACCCTAACCCTAACCCAACCCTAACCTCCTAATCCCACTCTGGACCCTAACCCTAACCCTAACCTAACCCAACCCTAACCCTAACCCTAAACCCTAATCCTAACCCTAACCCTAACTCTTGCCCTAACCCTAACCCTATCCTAACCCTAATCCTAACCCTAACTCTAGCCCTAACCCTAACCCTAACCTAAACCCTAATCCTAACCCTAACTCTAGCCCTAACCCTAACCTAGACCCTAACCCAATCCTAACCCTAAATTTAACCACCTAATCCCACTCTGGACCCTAGCCCTAACCCTAAACTAAACCCTAACCGCTTAATCCCACTCTGGACCCTAACCCTAATCCAAGCCCTAATTTTAATTATAACCTTAATTCCTATACTTCCGTTTTTGCTGACCCTAATCATCTCCTACTTACCTCTGTCCGTACGTTAACGTGTCCGTGATCTTTTTACTTTACCCTTTCTGTAGCCCCAATCATCCCCGTAATCCCTACACTTACTTGTTTTGGAACCCTAGTCGGGGAGTTTTGGGACGGGATCTGTAAGAAAAAACAACATTATTAACAACATTAAAAACAATTACAGGGTTAAAATAAATTTATGGTAATCAAAATTATACTTACCGGTTTTTTGTATATTTAAAATTCATTTCGTACTTGATTTTGCATATAAGGATATATTTTTTGGTTTATGGAATATCTTTTAAGGTTTTTCTGTGAAAAATGTATGAAAGAGTGTACGCGTGCCGCTTACCGGACGGATACGCAATGTTTTTAAAAAAAAGGGGGCGGAGCTCTGAAGGTATATAAGGGAGAGGATCGGAGGAGAGAGCTCATTTCTCCTTCGGTGCTCAACCTGCCAACACCTCCTGCTCACCTAGAGCTTTACTTTGGTGTGTGTTTTTTTTGGCCTGAAGAAGACCTAAACAGGTCGAAACGTTGCCTTGTTTTGAATTGTATATATATATTATTTTACACACCCTTCTTTTGTTATTTAAATAAATTTAATTTTTAAAAAAAAGTAAATGTGAAAGTTTTCCTTCCACAATTTTGGGAAGCGCTTTTTTTTCTAGTTTTTTATTTTTTAAAAAAACAATCAAATGGAGCACGGCTGGACCGAGGTCCGCTACGGACGCCGCCGTCAGCGGGCCCGGCCGCCGCAGTGGGACCGGGCTTACGGGAGGTCCGACAGGTGGACGGACCGTGCACCCTCCATCCCCCGACGGAGATGGGAGACAGTCCCCTACCCTAACCCTAACCCTAACCCTAACCCTAACCCTAACCCTAACCCGAACCAACCCAACCCGAACCAACCCGAACAACCGAACCCGAACCCGAACCGAACCCCGAACCGAACCCCGAACCCTAACCCTAACCCGAACCCGAACCTAACCTAACCCGAACCCCGAACCCGAACCCTAACCCGAACCCAACCCGAACCCGAACCCGAACCCGAAACCCGAACCCGAACCCTAACCCGAAACCCGAACCATGAACCTAAACCCTAACCCTAACCCTAACCCAACCCGAAACCCGAACCCGAACCCGAACCCGAAACCCGAACCTAACCCTAAACCGAACCCGAACCCGACCCGAACCCTAACTACCCTAACCCGAACCCTACCGACCCTAACCCTAACCACTAACCCCTAACCCTAACCCTAACCCCTAACCCTAACCCCTAACCCCTAACCCTAACCCTAACCCATAACCCTAAACCCTAACCCTAACCCTAACCCTAACCCTAACCCCTAACCCCTAAACCCTAACCCTAACCCTAACCCTAACCCTACCCTAACCCTAACCCTACCCTAACCCTAACCCTAAACCCTACCCTAACCCTAACCCTAACCCTAACCCTAACCACTTACTTGACCTGCCCTAACCGTAACCACCAACCTACTTGTAGCCCTAACCCTAACCACCAACCTATTGCTTGCCCTAACCCTAACCACCAACCTATTGCTTGCCCTAACCCTAACCCTGTCTTGACCCTAACCCTAACCACCAACTTAACCCTAACTACTTACCTGCTGACTCCTTTCCTTACTCCAACAATTTCTATACTTACCTTTGTTCAAGCTGCACGTGTCCGCAATTTTATTTTTAGGTATATATGTATATTTTCATCTCATGGGATATAAGCTTGGTTTATTGACAGTAAAGAACGGTATAAATAGAGTAAAAAAAGAAAAAATTACTTACCTGTGAAGAAAGAGTACTTACCTGACAACCTGTTAAGAAAAAAGAGAAGGAAAAGGTTTATGTTTGTTTATTTTGGATTGTAAAAACAATGACAGAAATTTGAGATATGTTTTGGGTTAAAAAATGTATATAGTTCATTGTAAATAGTTATAATTGGTTTAAACTGGTTTAAAAGGTTAAAAAACATCACGTAATGTCATTTTGGGAACACTTACCGGAGGCCTGGATGGAAGCCAAAAGGGGCGGAGCCCAGGCCTTATATAAAGCAGAGGGGAGAGGGAGAGCTCATTTCTCTCTCAAACCTCATACGGAGAGCATCCGAGGAGAGAGCTTACCTGATGAAGACGGAAAAACGTCAAAACGTCGTTTTATTTTTGTAAATAGTTTTTGTAAATAATAAATAAATATCTCTTAATTAAGTAGAGACTCTCTCAGTTTATTTATATATTTTTTTAAACATTTTCGATTTTTTCCATTGGAAGTTTTATTGGTTTAGTCCAAGCCATGAGTGGCTGGACTGAAGTTCGCTACGGACGACGCCGACCGAGGCCCCGTTACGAGACGCGGGACTGGGGCGACAGGAGGTCCACGGGTTGGGTGGACAGAGCACCCTCCTTCCCTTCCAGGAGGGAATATTTCCCCTTCCCTAACCCTAACCTCAACCTGGCCCTAACCCTAACCATAACCTCAGTAAACAAGAAGAAATAACTTACCTGGGACCTGAAAAAAACACAACTCACCTGTAATCCGGATCAAGAGCCTAAACAAAGAAGAAAACTCAAGCAAAGAGACAAGAAACCTAAAAAGAGAAGAGAAGCCCAAAAAGGATTACGGGAGACTCGCGGAAGGATTAAAGAAAAAGAAAAAAAGAAAAAGGGAGAGCAAGCAGCCCCCTCAAACAGCCAATCAGAGGCAGAGCAAGCAGCCGCCTCCCACAAAAGTATAAAAGGCCAGTAGAAGCCAAGAAGAAGCCAGTATCACTCTGACCTGCCTGATGAAGACACAGTATGTTCGAAACGTTGCAACGAGGCAGAGTGAAAGAAACCAAGACCGTGGAGTCTAATTTTCTGAACGTCCACACACCTGTGTGGACACCATTCAAGCTCAACTTACCTGGCTGGAGCGGTGTGGATGCATTGTAGGTATTCAGCCAGGTTTAAAGCTGCACCAACCCAACCCTGGAGGAAGGGAGTCGGAGGATGTTTTTGCTCCGGAGACACGCCAATGGCCCGTGCATCACCTGGCTGGAGCGGTGTGGGTGCATTGTAGGTATTCAGCCAGGTTTTTTCCCTAACCTAACCCTAACCCTAACCCTAACCCCTAAACCCTAACCCTAACCCTGACCAGCACAGGGTAATGCACCCTGTGCTTTATTCAAGCCCCAGTGTGGGAGAGGGAGTGTGTGGAGTTTGGAGGTGTTTTTACTTTTTCTTTGGTTGCGGATACGGAATGTGTGGAGTGGGGAGGTGTTTTATTTTCTTTGGTGGCTTTGGGAGCACAGCGGAGGGACTGTGCACAGTGTGGGATTGCGGAGTGGGGAATGCTTGGGACTCTGCGGATGTAGGAATGGAGGATGTCTGATGCCTCGGACACGCACGCCAATGGCCCGTGCACCAGCTGGGGATAACCCAGTTTTTTTCCCTAACCTAACCGTAACCCCTAACCCTAACCTAAACCCTAATCCTAACCCTAACTCAAATCTTAAATCCAAGCCCTAATTTTAATTTTAACCCTAACTCCTATACTTACCTTTTTGCTAACCCTATCCGTCTCCTACTTACCTTTGTCCATACCTTAACGTGTCCGTGATTTTTCTATTTACCTTTTCTGTGACCCCAATCATCCCCGTAACCCCTAAACTTCCCTGTTCGGAACCCTAGTTGTTTGGGAGTTTTGGGACGGGGTCTGGAAGGAAACACAGTATTAAAAACAATTACAGGGCTTCAATAAATTCATGTTAATCAAAATTATACTTACCTAATTTTTTTTCATGGTTGTTTGTATATATTTCGTACGTGATTTTGCATTTGAGGATGTTTGTTTTGGTTTATGGAATATCTTTTAAGTTATTTATGAAAAAAAAGGAAAAAAATAATATAAATACTCAAAATGTATAAAAACAATTGTTTATAGTTAAAATGTTTTAATGTGTTAAATTTCATGAGTATCTGTATGTCTAAGAATTAGTGTCATTATTTAAAATAAGTCTGATTTATTATATATATTTTTTAAGTTGAATATTTCATGGTAAATAGTTAACAAAGGTTAAGTGTAGACTTAAATATAAAGTTCATACGTACGGGATACTTACCGTAGATGTAATGTTTGAAAAAAAGAAGGGGGCGGAGTTCTGAGGGTATATAAGGGAGAGGATCAGGAGTGAGAGCTCATTTCTCCTTCGGTCCTCGACCTGATAACACCTCTCGCTCACCTTGAGGTTTACTGAGGACAGGTTTTCGGTGTGTGTTTTTGCCTGATGAAGACCTAAACGGGTTGAAACGTCGTTTTTATTTTTATTTTATATTTTTACACACCCTTCCTTTGTTGTTTAAATAATTTTTATTTATTTCCGCAATTTTGGGAAGCGCTTTTTTTTCTAGTTTATAAAAAGACAACAAGATGGTTCACGGCTGGACAGAGACGTCCATAGCGGACCTAACCCTTTACTGATGATGTGCTTTTTAATTTAATCAATTATTATGAAAAACAATGACGGTCGGACTCACTCTAAATAGCCCACAACCTCCATTCTCATTTCTGGCCCCAAAATACTTCTTCCAACCGAGCTTTTTAAATTGGATACAAACCTGTGATTCAGCAAAACTTTACCATTTCCCCTCTACACCTACCTTGCATGATGACATGTAAAGTGTGTTGGACTCTGTAAGTGACATGCGCCGGCCCGTGCCTTGCCTTTGGCTCTCCACACCAAACCGGCTGGTCGGCGGACCACACGGGGAGAGTCATCAAAATAGACCTACTTTACCTAACCCTAACCCCAGCGTTATCTTCTTTGCCGTTGCGTGCTGGGGCAGCGGTGTGGGGGTACAGATGGACTCGCCCCCACCCAGCAATCGCACTGAACTTTGCACATGACACTGATCTGCACTTCTGTACTATACATATCCATTACCCTCCATATCTTATATTTTATACCCCCTTATTTTATTTTTATTTCTATACTAGTTTATCTTTTATTTTCCATATATGTTCTGTGTATGCTCAATCCTGCCACAGTAAATTCTGTGTTTGTGTAAACTTGCATAGTGAATAAAATGAATTCTGATTCTGGTGTTGGAAAGGAGGATGCTTTCTTAAGTGCAGGATATCTTGGACAATGACTCCCACCCACTCCATGAGCTGTTGGACAGACTCGGGAGCACCTTCAGTCAGAGACTGCTGGTACCAAGATGCTCCAGAGAGTGGCATAAGAAGTCTTTTTTACCTGTGAGCATCAGCCTGTACAACTCCTCATTAAACTCCCACTAAACTCTGTATAAGGCTTTGATTTACATATTGCACAGTTCACTGTTACTTGGTTTTTAATCTGCTGTTATTGATTCTATTTAACTGTTATTTATTTTAAAACTAAATTATCATCATATCTCACTGTTACCTCACTGCTACTTGTTTTTTACTGGTTCTATCTAACTGTTATTTATACATGTGTGTATATAGTGTGTATATACACACATGTATAAATAGGATATATATAGTTAGGATATACATAAATATCTTATTATAGGGTATAGTATAGTATAGGGTATATTGTTAAGGTTTTGTTTTCTTACTACTGTTTTTCTTGCTGTCACTTACCGTTTGAAAGCTGCGGTAACAAAAACAATTTCCCTACGGGGATTAATAAAGTACTTCTGACACATAACCAATCGATACATGAAGCCACACAACAGATCATCATTGGTTTATTTACTGATTTACTGATTCTTTAACAGTCTCACAGGGAGTCAGAAGTCTTTCCCAGCATGCACTGCACTGAAGAACATGTCACACTCTGGACTGTGTGTGTAAGTATATAACAAGATTAGTAATGTGTATACTAACACACAGGCATTAGTGTATAATATATCATAGACCAGGGGTCGGCAATTAGCGGCCCGCGGGCCAAAACTGACCCGCAATTAATTATATCTGGCCCGCTAGATGGCGCTGATTTATTTCAGATTTCACAATACTTATTGAAAAGTAGCTGATAAGTAACGTGACAAAACAGCAGCCAGAACATCCTTGCGGCCTCTTTACTTGACCGACAGGTTGGACTGCTAATTGGCACGTGCATGCGTGCACTGTAACCTGTGGAAAATAAAAGTGTCCTGTGTCCCTCTTGAAACAGAATGCATTTTTTTAAGTGGCCCGCTTTGTCTCGTGGTGTCTTCTAATATTGTATACTTTGCAAACTGCTGGCATTAATAAATGCAGGCAGGATGAACGCATACCTTTGCTTCCATTCTTCTTTGTAAGTCCTGCACTCGGAATCAACTTTTCTTTTCGTGGCTTTTGACAAGGAAATTTTGCATTGATACCTAGCAATCATTAGCTAATGATTTAGGCGGCATCCAAAACATAAAAAACTGGCAATTGTATACATTAGTTAGGCAGGTTGCTAGGGCAGGTTGCCTGTTTTATGACAGACGCAGCGCGCGTAATAACAGCACATATAAGCAAATTATTGTTTTAAATTAAATTAAATGCATTTTTAAAGTTAAATAACCTTTATTTTTAATATAATAGAAAAAAACAGATTTTTTTTCCAGTAGGAAAGCATGGTCATGGCCCACATTGAAATTGTCAGGGGGAAAAATTGGCCCGGGTCCAAACTTATTTGCCGACCCCTGTCATAGACCCATGTGAGGCACAGAAATTGAATGTTTAATAATGTGGTGAAAGGATGTGAGCGACTGATCAGAGCCCAGTTTCATCCAGCTACAAACAGGAAGTAATATGTTTTTTCATTCAGGTCAAATGTAATTTAAAGCACAGTCCAGTCCTCAAGGTAGTGTGTGTGTGTGTGTGTGTGTGTGTGTGTGTGTGTGTGTGTGTGTGTGTGTGTGTGTGTGTGTACATTTGCATCATTTCTTTATCTTCTTCTGTCGGTCAAGAAACTTTTGTCTTCTTTCAACTGGAATCTCATCCAGACTGATACCATGATTACTGGCCCTGAGAGACAGATCAGAGAGGTCACAGAGACAGACAGACAGACAGACAGACAGACAGACAGACAGACAGACAGACAGACAGACAGGCAGACAGGCAGACAGACAGAATTTCAAGATCTCAAATATTCAGTTGTTTTTGGGCTACAACCAAATGCTAACACTAATTTTGAATCATAATTAGTAATAATTAAGAACAATTCAATAATTTATAATAATTTGTAGATGTATCTTATCTTACCCTCCAGTGAGATCTGGAGGAACAGGAAGAGGTTTATCAAAACCATCTCGACCCACTAGCCAGTACGTGTCCACCGAGCCCTTCACCTACATTTCACCAAAGAAACATAAACAACTCTGTCACAGTACAGCTGTGGACCTCAATTCTAGATCTGTAAGCAATGTTGCCACAGTTACCTTGAAAAGGTAATCGGAATACTGATTACTCAAGTAACTCAATTAGATTACAAGTCACTTTATTAGTTACATTCAGCAGCTGCCGACAACTCCCCCTGCTCACTTTCCCCACTTCAAAATAAAACAACCAGTTTTACTACTCACTTTGTTGGAAGTGCATTTTTAACAGTAACGTCAACAATGTATGTATGTTGAACATGTTTTATGAACACTGAACCTGCTCATTAGCAAGGAGTGGTTTCTCTGTAAGTCTGAGTGTCTGCCTCCAAATGTTTCTTCAAATTTGATGTAGTTCTTTTTTTAAGCTACATAACAATTATTCATTTAAAATCATTTATTTTTGTTGAACCTCAGTGTCTGAACCAGGTGAGTTTACCTGTGCCTTTCTGGTGTCTATGTGGTATCCCAGTTTCAGGCTGGTCAGGACCTTCACTGTACTTAGACTGATGTGGATCCTGTAGGCTGGAGACCACAAACAGAAGATGATTACTGAATATCAGTTATTGATGTTGACTCAGGCACTACAACAAAAGAAGAGAAATATTTCAGTCTAATGTAATTTCCTGTCGAGTTAAAGTCCAAGTAAAGGCAATTCCATGTTTTCTTTCAAAACACAATAAATATGTTGGAAATAGTTGCTGAAAACGTGAAAATACTTTGAAGGATATATTACTGAAATGTGGAGTTAGAGGTTCAAACAGTTTTTCACCAGTTTTCAGTCCAGGATTTTTTGGGTGGTCTAAAATCTAAACTGCATGGCGCACTGAGGTGAGTATAAAAGCCTTCAGTGTAACTACGCACACATACAGGAGACACCTGCCTGAGTGTGACCACCTGCCACTACGCTGTGCTGCCGTTGATCCCCCCTCCCCCCTTGTTTCATCAAAACACTGCAATGGAGCAATAACCACAAAGTGACGACATACCGTTTCACTGAGATACATGACTTATGAACGTTTGAACAGAGAGAGACACAAGGAGAAAGAGATTCATTCAACTCGAGTGGTTCAGCCCCCCACAGTCCTGGACACAGGAACACTGCTCATTTTTACCTGATCTAGACGCCTAATTTCATAAACTTTCTTCTTTAATCTGACAAAGTCAAAACACAGTTATGTTAACTTTATGCTGACTTTAATGTTTCTCACTGATTTCTTTGTTTTGTACATACGCAATCCGCTGGCTTCCATATGTGAGGCCGTGGTCACTGTGTCTCCAAACAGACAATACCTGGGCATTGTGAGCCCGACCACACCTGCTACCACCGCACCTGAAGACAGAGCAAGAGAGACAGGTTCGGCCATGTGGTTAGTCCAAACTTTGTGAGGTTTAGTTTTTTAACATACCAATTTTTATTTAATAAAAACCCAAAGTGCTGTGTGATCTGTAAGGTGGAATGACAGAAGGTTCAACTACACCTGAGTGCAGTCCAATGCGTATTTTGACTTTAATCTCGGGCATGTGTTTGATCTTAAAAGCTGCGATCGAGTGCAGGATGTCCAGAGACATGTTGGCCACTTCAGCTGCGTGCTGATTCCCGTTTCTGTTGGGAACACCTGAAGCCACCATGTAGGCATCTCCAATAGTTTCTACCTGCAATCATGCACATAAAACATTTCACAGCAGTCTGAGGAACACATTTCTATTTTTCACTGATTTATACATGTTTTCTGGTGTTCAGTAAATCTTCCTCTGCGATCCTGATGGTTCTTCAGATGAAAAAACAAAGATGAAATTTGCATGTGAAATCAGTGACTGTTTTTGTGTGAAAATGACTTGTTTCAATGTCAAGGAGAGGAGAGAGGAGAGACAGACAGACAGACAGACAGACAGACAGACAAGGGTTGACTGAGCAGTGACAGCGTTGTTTTAATTAAGTGTCATATTAAAAAAAGAAGGACAGAGTTAACACGTTCTTTGACTCGACAGGTTTTTACCTTGTAGACATCATGAGTAGCAATGATGGCATCAAACATGGTGTAGAGGTCATTGAGCAGATCGACTACCTGCACACACAGTTTTAGTTAGGATATACATGATCAGCAGATATTTATACTATATTAAATACTATATATTATAGTACCTCGATAGGTTCACTGAGTGCTGAAATGGTAGTAAATCCAACGATATCACTGAAGTAAAGAGTGCAGTCTGAATAATGTTCAGGCTGGACCGGCTTCCCTTTCTTCAAAGCTTGAGCCACTGACCTGAACACACACAAACATGTTGACTGAGGTTTACAGAGTAAATAATATTTCCTCATATACCTGCATCCATACTTCTTCAGCTCCTGATTCTTTTATTATTTCAAATAAACCTGCTGGTTTGCTGTTCTTCCTTAATGTCTTTTTTTTTTATTATTTGTTCCTATTTAGTCAAACTGCCTCCAAAACTCGATTCTCTGATTTTAAAGTTGACTTTTATTTTGGATGACATTAGAGATGATGGTATCAGGACGTAAAGTCACTAAATCATATGAACATGTGTTCACGTGTTCACTTAGTCATGACTAACACAGACTCTGATCCACCATCAGAGGCTTTATTACTGCTGAGTGTTCAGGTCTGTCACATACCAGATCCAGTTCTGCTCAGTGAAGCTTCTGTTCTGTAATCTTGATCTTGTCTGATTATTTTAGGCTAAAACTTCAGGATGAGAGGAAACAGGAAACTTCCAGTCTGCCTGAACAGGTGAAATGATCATCCACACGTTTTAAGGTTATAGTGTTCATAGCACTTGTTTGTCAATAAAACTGCAGTCCTGTAGCTCATTGTTCAATAAAGTGTTGATGAGGTTCTGGTCAGTGCCAAGCAGATGTCGCTGCTGTGCCAAACTTGTACTTGTACTTACTTCGGCAGGAGTTGTCCAACCAACTTCTCTGTCTTGTTTCTTTCAACCTCCAGTTCATCTGTTCGCTCTCTGATCAGATCTTCGAGGTTTGAACTGTACTGCTCCAACATCCGCAACATGGAGTCAATGATGTTCGCCCTCTTCCCTCTGTTAATCCCCCGAAACTAAAACACACAACACAGAACGGATCTGAAAATCCTGAAAAACCATGTCTGAGATGGTGAGAGGGTTTTTGAAGGTTTCCTGCTTTCAAACATAAAGTTCCCTACACGAGCAGTGCAGCTCGTCTCACCTGTTTGAAAATGTCATCAAAGCTCGGCCTCTTACTCGGATCTTCATTCCAACATTCGTTCATCAGACTGAGACATTCAGCTGGAGCTTCATCCACCGAAACCAGCGGTCTGCAGAGAGGAGGAGGCTGCTTCAGGCGCTCCACTATCTCTGAGAGACAGACAGGTACACAGACAGGTAGTCAGACAGACAGGTGGTCTGCAGAGAGGAGGAGGCTGCTTCAGGCGCTCCACTATCTCTGAGAGACAGACAGGTACACAGACAGGTAGTCAGACAGACAGGTGGTCTGCAGAGAGGAGGAGACTGCTTCAGATGCTCCACTATCTCTGAGAGACAGAGGTGGTCAGACAGACAGGTGGTCAGACAGACAGATATCCTGCCTCACCGTGGGCGGGCATGTCCATCATGGCATATGGCAGAGTTCGTGAGATCACTTCCTGTATGATGATGGAGAAACTGAAGACGTCTCCTGAAAACGAACCTCCACGGACCGGATTCCTCAAAAGCTCAGGAGCCGTCCACAACAGTTCTGAGAGACAGACAGACACAAGGACAGACAGACGGATAGACAGACAGACAGGTAGTGTTTATTAGTGAATATTTTTGTACTTTTAGCAGTACAAACAAACGTCCAGCTTCCTGTTTAACTTTCAAACACTCAAGTTTTGTGTTTCATGATTTTTTACCTTGAGGGTCATCAGGAAGGCTGAGGCTCTGAGCGTGAAGGATCATGGGAAGTCCATAATCTGTGACCTTCAGAACGAAGCGTCCGTCGACTAAACAGTTTGTGGACTTAAGACGACCGTGACTCAAACCTCGTAGATGAAGATACTTCATACCCTGAAACAAAGAAAACTGTTTGTTAACGTTCAATAAAGTCTCCAAAATGTTAAACTTTATCAGATAACAGACATACTAACAACACCTGCAGATAATATCAGGATGGTTTATTATCAGAATAATATATTATATATATAATACATTATATTCATTGTTATCATCAGTACTAGCAGTACTATCTCAGTAGAACCTTGATGAGGTCCATGAGCAGAGAGGATTTGAACATCCAGTCCAGCCTCATGTTGCTGTCAGCCAGCAGGTCAGCCAGACTTCCTCGAGGACAGTGTTCAACCACCAGAGCGAAGATCCCTGAGTCCAGAAACAGACCCAGGTACAGGTTCAGGTTCTCATGACGCATCTCTCTCAGCTGGACAGGAGGATGTTCATATATATTACATTTATTGGCAACATGTATATAATAATAACCTAATACTGTGTTTTACTGTGTATCTACTGCTCATCATACCTGGCTGAACAGACTCTGGGTGTTTTGATTGATAGCTTGTTATTGTCTTTCTAACAGGAATCTTTTTCAGCCAAACCCAGTCACCCTAGTAACAACACCACCAAGACAGATAAACAAAAAGTGACAGGTACAGCTAAACAGGCAGGTGAAGGTAAACAGAAAAGGACAGGTACAGGTGAACAGATATGGACAGGTAAAGGTGTACCTCCAATATTCCAATGTTGGAGCTCTCAGCTGTTGTTAGGATGTAACTTCGAGCAATTGAGCGGAATGGAGTTTTTATTTCCAAAAGACTCCTCATGATGGACTCGTCATTTAGTTTCTAGAAAAACAACAATCAAAGCAACAAGAATACCAAAATCATTGGTGGAACATCCTATCGGATCAGGGGCGTTCCTCTCTACCTCTTCCAACACTATCAACAAGTGAATACACTCTGCACTTACTGCTGCACTGACACTTTCCTATCACACTGCACCTTGACTGGTCCCAAGCATCAGCTTAATGACTAAATGTAAATGTAATATTCTTTGACAATACTTCTCACAGCTTCTTCTGTTGTTGTTCCTGTGTTTCTCTGTGAGGGTTTCTTTAATTTATTGCTGTTCAAGGAGTATTTCTTGAATTGACAAACAAAGCAGAGACTACGGTGATACCTTTTACTGATACCAGTACAACTATTACTGCAAATGGGTGGTTTAGTAAAGTAAACAGTTTCTAACCTTCCTGCTGACTTGAGTGTCGATGAAGACGATGTCGTCCAAAGTCAGGATGAGTTTGGTAATGCTTGATGCGCTTTTGTACTTCCTGTACACAGATCATCATCATCATTATTATTAGAGATTGTTAGTTACAGTACTTATAGTAGCTATAGCATTCCTGATCAGTTTAAATAATCAATTAATCATTTTAATGTTTTGTAATGGCTGAGTACAGACTGACTAATTAGACTAAACTGAGCATCAGAAACTGTGTGTGTACGTTCACCTGATCCAGTAGAAAAAAGCCCCTATCAGAGCGCAGAGCAACAGGAAGATGAAAAACGCTGTCGCTGTGTCCAAACCTACAAATAAACACAGAACGTAAAATAATTTACAGCACCTCCCAGGGTCGGATTATCCACTAACATGGCTTTTTGTAGCACTGCTATGCAGATGACACTCAGCTCTATCTGCCATTTCCTCCGGAGGACTGCTCAGTCTGGCGGCTTGTCTGATCTTGAATCAACCCAAAATGATGCTCATGAAGCTCCACTGGCTACCTGTAGCAGCACACTCGCTAATGCTGACTACAAAGTTGTCTCCAGTTCTGCACCTACCTACTTGAACACCCTTATTGAAGCACCCGCAAGTTACCTCACGTCTGATTGCACTCCTTCAATTAACACCTGGCTTTGCCACCCATTCGCTTAAGGAAACAAACTTTTCTCGTCATTGGTGGAACATCCTACCAGGAGCATCTCTCTCTTCAAAATCCTCCTGAAGACCTCCATCTCTTCAGAGAGGACCTCCTCTCCAACACTACCAACAACTGGACATGAGAAATCTATCCCTCTAGTACTGTTAGAGTACTTATTGCTGTGCTAACATGTCCTAGTCACACTTTACCGTGATTGTTTCCCTTTTGAGAGATGAAATGAGATTCCATTTATTGTCATCACACATGTAGGTTGCTTTGGATAAAAGCACTAAATGTAAATGTAATTTAACATCAGACAAAATGTCAAACAAGTGAGATGTTTTACTTCTGTAGACAACTCAATGTTCCTCAGTCATTAAAAGTGAACAGACCTTGATTCAACATGGGCATACTGAAATTTCCCATCACACCCTAACATTTCACAAAGTTCCCACCCCACCGCAGGTCAGTGAACACACCCCCCCTGCAGGCCTCCTCTGGACTGAACCAACAGAAGCTGGCGGTGGGGGGTTTTCCTCCGGGGAAAATGAAGGAGCGACTCAGCGGCCTCAGACCTCCGACCATTCCGTCAGTGTGTGTTGGAGCAAGTGAGTGTGTCGGTACGAGTCGGTCACCGTCAGTGTCCAACACCACATACTTTGCCTGCAGGCCACGCCCCTCTTTACCTCCATATAACACCTGAGAAAAAAAGAGAACAAGAGAAGAGGAGTGTAAGTTCACAACATCAGATTTGTGATTGATGAGAAGGATCTGGTACCTCATGTAGAGACCAAACTGTCACACCGGTATGTAAAGTTGTTTTGTCTTGTCATTTCCTGTTTTATTTTGAAAACTCTCCTCTCATTCCAGGTCACTTGCCCTTATTAAGAGATTGTTTTTATTCTTGACTGTATTTTTTTCCATCCCCGGAGGGACCTTTGGTCAGCTCTACCCTAACTCTGTGTCTGAATCCTATCACTGAGTCTTTCCAGTTGTCGTCCGGTCGGTTTTGAGGGGAGCATCCAGGGAAGTGGAGAGAGTGGAGTTGAGCATGGTGGCATAGGCCTCAGGGGAGGAGGGAGTGGAATCGGTGGGGAAGGTAGATGATATGGCTTGGGAGAGAAGCAGTGGGTCGAGAGATTTAATATTGCGGAAGGAGATGGAGCGCGTCTGACGATTGTGGGGAGAGGGCAGAGGGATGGAAAAGAGGATGCAGTGGTGGTCAGAGAGTGGGAAGGGGAGGGGGCGGGGGGCGATGATGGGGAGAGAGGAAGAGCAGACAAGGTCGAGGGTGTGGCCATGTTTGTGGGTGGGAAAGTGGACGTGTTGGGTGATGTGAAAACAGTCAAGGAGCCCGAGGAAGTCAGGTGTGAGAGGGGAGGTTGGCAGGTCCACGTGGATGTTGAAGTCACCTGCGAGAAGGAGGCGGGGGGAGAGGGAGGAGGCAATGGTGAGGAGTTCCGAGAGATCCGACATGAAGGATCGATGGGGCTTGGGGGGGCGGTAAAGTAGAATAGAGGTGATGGAGTTGGGAAGGGAAAAGACAAGATATTCAAATGAGGAGATGGGTGGGAGATTAAGATTGATTAATGTAATAGGTAAAGATTGTTTGTAAAAATTAAAGCAGAAATTATGTAATGGAAATGCTATGTCCAGCGAGTCAAATACAACAGTGACAACTGTTTTATAAAATAAAAACTAAAAAAACAAATGCCCACCACAGCAGTAGTTGCCATGGCAGGTCAGTGGCAGCTGCCCCAGAAACTGGCTGTGGCCACAGCAGGTCACTGCCACTACTAGCTGCCACTGCCACTACGAGCTGCCACTGCCACTACGAGCTGCTACTGCCACTACTAGCTGCCACTGCCACTACGAGCTGCCACTGCCACTACGAGCTGCCACTGCCACTACGAGCTGCCACTGCCACTACGAGCTGCCACTGCCACTACGAGCTGCCACTGCCACTACTACGAGCTGCCACTGCCACTGCCACTACGAGCTGCCACTGCCACTACGAGCTGCCACTGCCACTACGAGCTGCCACTGCCACTGCCACTACGAGCTGCCACTGCCACTACGAGCTGCTACTGCCACAAATTGAGCTAGCCCTTGCTGGTAAAGTTTGTCCTGAGTTTGGTCCTGCAGGTTCCAACAATTCTGAAAAGAAAAGTCAGAATTCCAAAAAAAACAATAAAAAAAAATTTTATGTGGCCCTAATCCTCTTCCGTAGAGTCAGAAGTGCTGGTCTGTAAAGTTCTCTTTCTTTATTCTTTTATGTTCCATTATGACTTTCAGCTGATCCCCATTCAGTGAACCACACTTTAGACAAATATTTAATTTTTATAGTTGTTAAATTTTTCTGACCTGATTGAAGCCCTGGAAATCAAAATCTCCATCTGATTGGACAAGCTGATCTCCTGTCACCCAGTGCCCACCACCTGCCTGACGTCGCTCCTCCACGGCCTTAGCAACAAAGTAGACCATGTTAAAGATGGTTCCAAAGACCGGAGACACCTGTGGATGAAGGGCAAAATCATTATTAGTTTTATGAATTTATATTAATTATGAATTGATTAATAAACAAATTCAAAACAATCCACCCATTATTGCTTTTCTTCACTGAGATGCTTTTCCTCACCTACAAAGGTTAGAGTTAGATCAGGCACTATCATATCTTAAGACAAAGAAAAATTGATTGGATGCAGCACCTAGAAACAATGATTGTCTCCCGGTCTTCCACTGATTGTCCAACAATCCTTCCCGATCCTCCCCTGATCATCCCATCATTAGGGTAAATGGCAGGGGGATAGCTTTGGATAATTGTTTTGATTCAAGGATAGAAAGAAGTTCTATGATCTCTCTGAACTGTGTCAGGATCATGACATGGATGTCAGATAAAAGTAAAATACAGTCGGGAGAACGCAGTTGAAGAGTATCTATGATAGAAATTACAGACTTCTACATGCTTTGCAAGTGGGAAAATCTGCAAAAATGCAAATACTTGTTCTCCCCACTGTAGTTCATCAACCAAGGGGTACATCAACAGGACACTGGGTGTGTGGGTGGTTGTTAGTGTTATGGAATTTTCTATCCCTAGGTTACACAAGGTCCCGTGTGGTCTTGAGGTCCCGTGTGGCCTTGAGTGGCCTTGAGGTCCTCAGCAGTATCAGTTGTTGGTCTCTGGTTGGGAACAGCAGGTGCCAGTCTATCTCCACACTGTGGTGTCCAGGGTCACAGAGACCTGTTGCTGCCTTCATAGACATCATAGATAGCTTGTTGTTGTAAACAGACATGTGTGTCTCCAGACTAGAACATGCTGACAGTAACACCTCCATGGGTAAAGACATTCTCTGTGACTCATTCTGGGCGTGTAGTATTTGTGCTGTTATCTTGGGGTTTAAAGTCGATCCACCAGGATGAGTTGGGCACAATGTGAGACCGACTCAGGCACTTCTGATCAACTCTGACAGTGTCTCTGATTCAATAAATAAAACAGCATCAGACATCGGAGGCTGCTGAACACTCTGAACTCCTGACCTCACCATTGTTCTTTGACTTCAGCAATTTCTCCACAACAGTTAGTTGTTGAGAAGTAGGTAGGTAGGTAATATTTGTTGTGTAGTTGTTATGTATTTACCTCAGTTGCAGACACAGCAGAACGGATCTCTCGGTTGATTTGAGCCTGACGAAAAGCTTCGTAGAAACTTTGGTCAGATGCCATGGTAACAGTCAGAACAGAGCTGTAGGCATGGCGAAGCTGCGTGCTATTGGTCAGCTGAGGGAACACTGTGTCCTGATTGGGCAGAAGATCAAACGAGGAAAGAAGAATAGCTTCTAATTAACTTTATTCTGACTGAGGACTTCTTTATTGAGGTAAAATGTTGTTATAATCTGTAGCATTTAGTACTACTTTGATTACAACCCCCTTGTTTCACCCTCTCCTTTCTAGCATGAAAGTTAAAAATCTCCATCTAGAGTTTAGTTTGTCCATTCTGGGCTACTGTAGAAACAGCAGTTCAACATGGTGGACTCCGTGGAAGAGGACCCACAGCATTTGTAGATATTTAAGCCTCATTCTAGTAAAATCAGTTGATTAAACTAATAAAAACTAAGATTAATAATCTGAATGTTGAACATCAAATCAAACATGCTAAAAGATTCAGTAATTAATATGAACAGTTTGGCAAACTTAAATAAACTTAATCTTCATATAAACTTTTTTCATCCATTACCACATTGCAGCAGCACCTTAGGTCACAGGTGGAATTACAGAATTTTAATGATTAATTATTGATAAATGTGTTTGGTAGTAACTGATCGGTTACCTGGTACGGCATGGCATACAGCAGGGCGTCATATGGAATAAACACGTAACCATCAGAAACCATCCCCATGTCCAGAGCAGCCAATAGGAGCTCTCGCTGATCCTCTCCACCAATCAAGACGGAGCTCATGCACATAATCACCACTGACACAGAAACATTAGTAAATTTGTAATGATCTTTTTTTTCTTTAATGTTTGGACTGCAGACTAGATTCCATTTAAATTTTTAAGCTCTGACCTTTCACCTTGTCAGCCTCCCTGATTACTCTGAGTGCTTCATGGGGGCCTCCATTGTTCCTTGTTTCCATGGTAACCACTGGACCAATTGGCAGGCCCAGAGCTCTGAGCGCCGAGGCCACTTCCTGCCCAGTGCTCTCCCATAGGTCTGATGGAGCTGATGACCAAACAGGAAGAGGAAGGAGAGAGAAGATAAATACAAACAACAAAAAATCATTATTATCACACATTTACACTTACCTGACACTTTTTTATCCAAAGTGTCTTACAGGGAGCAACTTGGGGTTCAGTGTCTTGCCCAAGGACACTTCAACATGCAGACTGGAGAAGCCCGGGGATCGAACCACCATTCATATGATCAGTGGCCGATCCGCTCTACCTCCAAACCCCCAAATCAAACATTAAATTGATTTTTTTATTTTTTATTTTTATTTTATAAATGTGTGGACTTTGCAGTAAAATGCAACATACACATTAATGCAGCAGAAATATGAATCATATTTAACAATAAAACACAGACTGAATGAATTGTGTTATTTCATTAATTCATTGATTTAATAAATAATATAATAAGCAAACACTATGATAGATATAGAGATGTTTATTATAATGTACACTTAATGTTTCCTTGGACCATGCATGTCCCAGACATAGAGCTGATTAGACCCATTTCTAATCTACAACTAATCTACTACTATTTCTATAACTAACAACTATTGTGTGCTCCTTTACACCTTTTCAGCTTATGTCCTCCTCTGTAAGTCGCTTTGGATAAAAGCGTCTGCTAAATGTAATGTAATGCAATGTAATGTAATGTAATGTAATTTCCAGTAATAATTTAATTCCAACAAGTAACCAGCATCATGTTTGATTTCTCTGTCATGGTTTGGTTTTTCCCTTTTGGTGCTCCTCGTTTCTCCCCTCCTCCTTCCTGTTCTCTTGCAGGTGCAGAGGTGTGATTGGCCCCTCCCTTTTCCTGCCTACAGACTCACCTATCAGCCTATCAGCCTCTTCCCTCCTCCTTTTAGGCCTGGCTTTCCCAGACTTCAGCGTCAGAGTATTACTTCCCATAAACTCCAACCGCATGTCTGGTTCCTTTGTTCTCCCGAGAGAAGATTTCCTTGGCTTAAGTTCTCCACCTGAGAAGGTCGCTTTATGTTTGGTTTTTTGAGGACATTGGCTCTTTGCAGTGCCTTTCTACTTGTTTGATTTTCATTTTTGTGGACTTTATAACATTAAAGTGACTTTTGGTTAAACACCTTCACGTAATCTGTCTCTGCTTTGGGGTCCTACTCTGGTCTTATAACATTCTCATCATCATAACAAAACAAAGTCCATGAAAATCACAAGACAGTTACAGACGATTTTGTAATGTAGTCTGAATCTTTCATATTGTGTACTAATAAATCTGATACGGTAGATTGGCTGCTGCTTTCAGTGGCCAATGAGTTATCTAAGTTTCTATATCTATGGATGTCATCATATCATATCAGACCACGCCCTCTAAAGTGACATCATTCCCCTTATGTTACAGCTCACTCCATGCAGTGATGTCACTCACTCTCACCTGAGATGATGGCGACGTGCACCCAGCGGAAGAACCTGAGCACCGTGAACAGGACTCTGCTGGGTGGTGTGATTGGTGGCAGGTTCACCCAGTTAGCATCCAGGCAGCCTGGAGAAGCAAGCCCCACCTCCCAATGCTGAGCCAATAAGGACGCAGCATGGCAGAGGGCGGGGTTAAATGGTCCAATGTAGGCGTGACCATAACCCTCCATGTCCCCAAGACCCATCAGAGCTGAAATAAAACCAAGAATAGAATAAACTAGTTTTAGTTGTTCTACATAAAGATCCTTCTTCTGCAATTTAGTCTTTTATACAAATGTGTGTACACAGTGAGGTCCATATAAATTCATATTTGGACAGTAACACATTTTTTGTTAGTTGTTATGGTTATCAAAAGATTTTCAAGTTGAAGTCAAATAATGAATATGGACTTAAAGTGCAATCTAAGATTTAATTTGAGGGTATTCACATCCTGATTGCACAAATGGTTTGGGAAGTACAGCTCTTATATTATACAGTATATGTAGCTGCCTATGTAGCTTTTCAAGAAAACAAAAGTAATTGTAAAGTTCATTAATTCAGCAGGTGAAAGGTCTGGAGTTGATTTTAAGTGTGATATTTGCATTTGGGAGACAGCAGGAACATGGTGATTGGCCAAATAAACAGTTTGGTACATTCCAAGAAGAACAAAAAAGAGAACAGTGAATGTCCACAGAAGACAGTGGTGAGGCCTGAATGTCCACAGAAGACAGTGGTGAGGCCTGAATGTCCACAGAAGACAGTGGTGGCTGATTGTAGGATTCTTTAAAGAGAAAATGCTTCACAACATCCATCCAAGTGAACACTCTCCAGGAGGTCAGAATGACATTATCAATAGCAAATACAGAGGGTTCACAACAAGGTGCACACCTAAGCCTCAATAACAGAAAAGCCAGATTAGACTGTGGCAAAAAAATATTTATAAAAGCCAGCCCAGTTCTAGAACTCAAGATCAATCTGCACTAGAATGATGGGAAGAGAAAAGTATGGCGAGCTCATGATCTGGGCATATCACATAAACTGTAAAACATGGTGGAGGCAGCGTGATGGCATGAGCATCCATGGCTTCAATCACCTGATCATTTTGCTTGCTGAAGACATATTGAAGTATTCCTGTGCCATCTGAGTTTGAATATGAATTTCTAATACAGAATTTTTCAGCATCAAAATCAGACTTTGACCTTTAAGTGTTAAAATAAATTCAGTGTAAAAAAATTAAACCTTACCACTGGTCATGTGACACGGACACCGGTTAGGCCATGTCCACCAACTATTTGCCATTTGTGTTAAAAAAATGAGTAATAGATATTACACATTAACCAGATTTATTGAACAATATCTACACTGAACTTTTAATGAGGTGGCGTGTGAAAACAAATATCAATGACTGAAACGAATGAAAACGAAAAAAAAAATCTCTTCCGTGACACAATTTGTCCCGTTTTTTTGGGGAAATGTAAAAACTTAATTTGGTTTCCTTCGTTCTGTAGTCCAGAAAGGTTTCCATGCTTCTGTAGCTATTTAACCGTCTGGGGACGGATCGGACAGATCCGCCTAATCTGCTTCGTAACTTTTACATATCTTTAAATATCTCTGAAACGAAGATGGAGATGTGTGGTCTTGTGTCTGTCCGACACTTCCTTGTTGTTCTATGTCACCGCATTAAAGACCAATCGAAAAATAGAAGTTCGACAGACAGCGCAGTCAATGAATGGACAAACGTTACTATTGTAGCCAGTCAAAGGACTATGTGGGTCTTGGGGGGAGGGGCAACAGAGCGAGAGAGCTGTGTCCGTAGAGCAGAGTGACAGAATAACTTCATAAATACTATTTTTATTGAATGGCAAGTTCTCCTCAACTTTCTGGCGGGTCTTTTGCTTTGCTAAGTGGCATTTCTGAGGAAAATAATAATATACATTAATATAATAAAATACATTAAATATTGTTTATAAGCCCAAATGTTTAAGAAGTAAAAACTCCTGTTATACAGAGATGATCAGTTATATCCCCACGTCATAGATACCACATCGACTGATTGGTTGAAAAAGAAAATATTCCGCCTAGTAACGTTTGTCCATTCGTTGACTGCTCTGTCTGCTGAACACAAACATACATACATACATCTACATCAATTTCTTAAGACATTGATTTTTTTTCAACACTGAATTTTAACATTGAAAAAAAAGCTAAAAATTTGATGGTTTTTGATGGTTTTTATTTTAATTATTTTAAGTCTTATTTTGATGATGAAAAAATTCAGTATTAGAAATTCATATTCAAACTCAGATGGCACAGAAATACCTCCGTAAAGACACACTTCATGTAGAAAGACCCACAAACAAAGAACAACTGATGACAGCTGGAAAGGATGAAACCCAGCATTTGGTGATGAATTAAACCTCAAATCAATTGCATCTCTGTTGTTTTTTAATCCATTGTGGTGGGGTATACAGCCAAAACCAACAATTGTGTCATTGTCCAAATATTTCCAGACTATTAGACTATATCTATGCCATATTCTGACACACTGGTCCTGGTCGGTGACCTCTCTGTTAGTTGATTAATTAATTAATTAATTAACCTTTGGAGGCGGAGCAATCCTCATCCAGCAGTTTGACGTCGTACCAGTATCCTCTGCTTAGACCACTGTCACTCCGTAACCGTAACAATGCCAGGTTGGCCGCTGCCGTCGGCATCGCCCGAGAGAACATGGGGTCACATGACCATGGACCAATCAGAGCCAGCTTAAAGGTAGCTGTCCAGACCTCTGTAATGTATAGCAACCACAGACATACCCCCAGCAACCACCTAGGAAGCTGCATCCTGGCTACCTGCAGGAAATCAATAAACATAAAAACAATAGAAATATTATTATAAAGTATTAATAATATATTATTAATAGACGAGCGGATGATCTACATACAGGTTCATTAACAATGAAATCATTGTGATATTTCAGAGTGTTTGCAGTTTGTTGTTTTCTGTCTTCATGGTGACAGATTGATCTCAGCTGACTGCTGTGACCTCTGAACTCTAAATCTTCACGCTAATGCTGACTGACACCATTAGCTAATGCAAAAGAGCATTAAGTACACCAGGAATAGCAACGATGCTAAAACTCTTAGCACAAGCTGAGAGGACAGAGAGGACATGTCATCACTACCCCAACCCACATCCAATTTTAATGTTCCTTCTTATCTAATGTTTAAATGAAACATGATTCCTCGATACAGATATATGTTCTCTCTCCATCACTGGTTGATTTACATTACATTTACATTTAGTCATTCAGCAGACGCTTTAATCCAAAGCGACTTACAGAGAAGGGAACAATCAAGGTGGTTGATGGTCCTTCAAAATCCCAAAACATAAAGCACATTCATCTAGCTTCAGTCTAATAATGAATCTTAGTTTTGATTTTTCTGTTAGTGAATGTCACTAAACCAGCCACAACCGCACACTCCTGCAAATGATTCAACTCCATCATCACCATCAAAACAAAAATACACAAAGACCTTGAAGAACATTCACTATAAACACTGCTCACCTGTTTCAAAGCTCTTTCTGCTAAACTTACGAAAAAAATCACCACCTGAAACACCTCAACATTGTTAAAACCATCATTTAATTTAATTTAATTAATTTATATGGTACTGAAGGCAGAGGGACAAAAATACACAGCAGTAATAAACTGTTGTAAATTGTTGTAAACTGCTGTGAACTTTTTCTCGATCACAAACGAAAATCGGATCTCTGCATCATCACTGCAACATTTATTCTTGTTTTCAGGCTTCAGTTAAAGAATACATCATGTATCCTAATCCTGTTTAAATATGTTTCACTCTGATGACAATAAAGTTGTTTTGGTTTGTATTCAAAGTTTAATGTCACGCTCCATCACTGTTTCTACTCTACTCATTACTCATCACAGTCACTCAAACATCTGGAACATCTGAAAGATCTCTAACATCCCCCCTAATAACTGCTTCTTTAAACTATTAGTATGTCACTTGTCACAAGTGAAGATGTTTGATCCTAATAATTCAGTATAAATCTGTAAAATAACAGCGTTTCTCAGTAAAAACCCTAATTAACTTTTTGAACTATGAAATTGTACTAACAGTCATTTGGCCTTTTTTAGCCCTTTTTTTACACAATACAGATAACTCTTTCCTACTCAGCTCTGATTAAATCATACAAAACACATACACAATGTTTACCTTTGTCTCAGAAGTTCATCCGTCCAAACAAAAACCTTCAGATTAAGCCAATTAAACAAGAAGAACATTTAAAAAAACAAAACAAAGGAACGAACACACGGAAACGCTGAGCTGTACAAAGTGCTGAAACAAAAGAAAGACAGTAAAACACACACACACACACACACACACACACACACACACACACTGACCGGACTTAGTCTAATTCGTTTAATCCTGTTTAGAGGTCAGGAAGAAGTTGGGCTGAAGTCTGTAATGAGAGGATGACAGACTGACTGAGGAGAGGTGTGGCCTTCTTACCTGTTCAATATCTGACTGATACCATCATTGACCTCCCTGTGATGTCACAGATGGACAGTCTGAGTGCAGTGAGACTCTATTAGAACTCTATTGTTGAGTAAAAATAACACAAAGCATCAACAGATCTGAAGTCAGAATCTCACAAACACATGTTAGAGTCTACAGTTCCAACAGGAAATCATATATTTATTGATTTGGAACAGTCAATTCTGTAACGTTCAGTGTTCTGTAATGTTTCAGTTGTATACTGTTTCAGTGTTCTGTAATGTTTCAGTGTTCTGTAACGTTCAGTGTTCTGTAACGTTCAGTGTCCTGTAATGTTTCAGTGTTCTGTAATGTTTCAGTGTTCTGTAACGTTCATTGTTCTGTAACGTTCAGTGTTCTGTAATGTTTCAGTGTTCTGTAACGTTCAGTGTCCTGTAATGTTTCAGTGTTCTGTAATGTTTCAGTGTTCTGTAACGTTCAGTGTTCTGTAATGTTTCAGTGTTCTGTAACGTTCAGTGTTCTGTAACGTTCAGTGTTCTGTAATGTTTCAGTGTTCTGTAACGTTTCAGTGTTCTGTAACGTTCAGTGTTCTGTAACGTTTCAGTGTTCTGTAACGTTTCAGTGTTCTGTAACGTTTCAGTGTTCTGTAACGTTTCAGTGTTCTGTAACGTTCATTGTTCTGTAACGTTCAGTGTTCTGTAATGTTTCAGTGTTCTGTAATGTTTCAGTGTTCTGTAACGTTCATTGTTCTGTAACGTTCAGTGTTCTGTAATGTTTCATTGTTCTGTAATGTTTCAGTGTTCTGTAACGTTCATTGTTCTGTAACGTTCAGTGTTCTGTAATGTTTCAGTGTTCTGTAATGTTTCAGTGTTCTGTAACGTTTCAGTGTTCTGTAACGTTCAGTGTTCTGTAACGTTTCAGTGTTCTGTAATGTTTCAGTGTTCTGTAACGTTCAGTGTTCTGTAACGTTTCAGTGTTCTGTAACGTTTCAGTGTTCTGTAACGTTTCAGTGTTCTGTAATGTTTCAGTGTTCTGTAACGTTCAGTGTTCTGTAACGTTCAGTGTTCTGTAACGTTTCAGTGTTCTGTAACGTTTCAGTGTTCTGTAACGTTTCAGTGTTCTGTAATGTTTCAGTGTTCTGTAACGTTTCAGTTGTATACTGTTTCAGTGTTCTGTAATGTTCAGTTGTATACTGTTTCAGTGTTCTGTAACGTTTCAGTGTTCTGTAATGTTTCAGTGTTCTGTAATGTTCAGTTGTATACTGTTTCAGTGTTCTGTAATGTTCAGTTGTATACTGTTTCAGTGTTCTGTAATGTTCAGTTGTATACTGTTTCAGTGTTCTGTAATGTTCAGTTGTATAATGTTTCAGTGTTCTGTAATGTTCAGTTGTATACTGTTTCAGTGTTCTGTAACGTTTCAGTGTTCTGTAACGTTTCAGTGTTCTGTAATGTTTCAGTGTTCTGTAATGTTCAGTTGTATACTGTTTCAGTGTTCTGTAATGTTTCAGTGTTCTGTAACGTTTCAGTTGTATACTGTTTCAGTGTTCTGTAATGTTCAGTTGTATACTGTTTCAGTGTTCTGTAATGTTCAGTTGTATACTGTTTCAGTGTTCTGTAATGTTCAGTTGTATACTGTTTCAGTGTTCTGTAATGTTCAGTTGTATACTGTTTCAGTGTTCTGTAATGTTCAGTTGTATACTGTTTCAGTGTTCTGTAACGTTTCAGTGTTCTGTAACGTTTCAGTGTTCTGTAATGTTTCAGTGTTCTGTAATGTTTCAGTGTTCTGTAATGTTCAGTTGTATACTGTTTCAGTGTTCTGTAATGTTCAGTTGTATACTGTTTCAGTGTTCTGTAACGTTCAGTGTTCTGTAATGTTTCAGTGTTCTGTAATGTTTCAGTGTTCTGTAACGTTTCAGTGTTCTGTAATGTTCAGTTGTATACTGTTTCAGTGTTCTGTAATGTTCAGTTGTATACTGTTTCAGTGTTCTGTAACGTTCAGTGTTCTGTAATGTTTCAGTGTTCTGTAACGTTCAGTGTTCTGTAATGTTTCAGTGTTCTGTAATGTTCAGTTGTATACTGTTTCAGTGTTCTGTAATGTTCAGTTGTATACTGTTTCAGTGTTCTGTAATGTTTCAGTGTTCTGTAATGTTCAGTTGTATACTGTTTCAGTGTTCTGTAATGTTTCAGTGTTCTGTAATGTTCAGTTGTATACTGTTTCAGTGTTCTGTAATGTTCAGTTGTATACTGTTTCAGTGTTCTGTAATGTTTCAGTGTTCTGTAATGTTTCAGTGTTCTGTAATGTTCAGTTGTATACTGTTTCAGTGTTCTGTAATGTTCAGTTGTATACTGTTTCAGTGTTCTGTAATGTTTCAGTGTTCTGTAATGTTTCAGTGTTCTGTAATGTTCAGTTGTATACTGTTTCAGTGTTCTGTAATGTTCAGTTGTATACTGTTTCAGTGTTCTGTAATGTTTCAGTGTTCTGTAATGTTCAGTTGTATACTGTTTCAGTGTTCTGTAATGTTCAGTTGTATACTGTTTCAGTGTTCTGTAATGTTCAGTTGTATACTGTTTCAGTGTTCTGTAATGTTCAGTTGTATACTGTTTCAGTGTTCTGTAATGTTTCAGTGTTCTGTAATGTTCAGTTGTATACTGTTTCAGTGTTCTGTAATGTTCAGTTGTATACTGTTTCAGTGTTCTGTAATGTTCAGTTGTATACTGTTTCAGTGTTCTGTAATGTTCAGTTGTATACTGTTTCAGTGTTCTGTAATGTTCAGTTGTATACTGTTTCAGTGTTCTGTAACGTTTCAGTTGTATACTGTTTCAGTGTTCTGTAATGTTCAGTTGTATACTGTTTCAGTGTTCTGTAATGTTTCAGTGTTCTGTAATGTTCAGTTGTATACTGTTTCAGTGTTCTGTAATGTTTCAGTGTTCTGTAATGTTTCAGTGTTCTGCAGTGTTTCAGTGTTCTGCAGTGTTTCAGTGTTCTATACTGTTTCAGCGTTCTGCAGTGTTTCAGTGCTAGGCTATACTGTTTCAGTGTTTGATAATATTTCCGCATGTGGTTCTCGGTTCTCAGTGAAGCTGATCTCTTAATCAGGATTAAATCCATTCTCAGAGATCGCAGCTCCCAGCTGGTCTGCAGCCAAGAACAGAGGTGGGATTAGACCAGCAATAACCTGCCTGGAACAGCCTGGAACAGCCTGGAACAAAGTGCAACAGGTCTGTGGAGTCTGATGGTGGTGCCAGCTGGGTCAAGTGCTGCAATGATGGAAATGAAATGAGTCACAGTGAGAAGAAGGAAGTGCTGTAAATGTAACACACGCACCTGGATGTTGGAGAGGGATGCTCACCTTGTCTCTTCATAGCTGTTTGATTGTGTTGAGAACAGGAGACACTGAATCACTGTCACTCTGTTCTTCTTAGATGTGTCTTTGGATCATTATGTTGGAAGAGGAGAGAGCACAGTGATGGTAGCATCTTGTCTTTAAAAAAAGAGCAAACATCTCTGAATTCATAATACCGTCAATGAAACGCAGCTCCACATTATTGTCTGCTAGAATGTTTTTTTATCTTTGCTCCTCAGATTTAAAAAAACAACAATAAAACAACTTCAGTCTGGTTCAGTCAGTTTATTAATAGTCAGCACACACACACACACGCACACGCACACACGCACACACACGCACACACGCACACACACGCACACACACGCACACACGCACACACACACACAGCCAAGTCACTGATCTACATCTCAATTGGACAGGAGGACGGTCAGCTGACGTCTTCAGAGGGAAATCTTTGTGTTTCTGAAACTCGAGTTGTCCCTGAAAAAAAAAAAAAAGATTAGGATGAAGATGAGGATCTGGATCTGCATCAGGTGGATCTGGAGCAGTAGTATCTGAGTACCTGAGGCTGTCATTGTGGGTTTTGTACTCCATGATGGTGTTGGTTGGAAGGTTCAGGACTCGTCTCAAAGTGTCTCTGATTCTGGACGTCGTCGTTTGGTCATTAGATGTTCTGTTCCAGATCGACAAGATGTCCTCCTGACAGACAGGTAGAGATGGACAGACAGAAATCACAGACAGGTAGAGATGGACAGACAGAAATCACAGACAGGTAGAGATGGACAGACAGAAATCACAGACAGGTAGAGATGGACAGACAGAAATCACAGACAGGTAGAGATGGACAGACAGAAATCACAGACAGGTAGAGATGGACAGACAGAAATCACAGACAGGTAGAGATGGACAGACAGAAATCACAGACAGGTAGAGATGGACAGACAGAAATCACAGACAGGTAGACAAAGTTAATCAGTGCGTACTCCTGAACCAGGTCAATGCCGTCAAGTGAACGGAACGAACTGAGCAGAGCGTACATGAACATAGTGTACATGAACATAGTGTACATGAACATAGTGTACATGAACATAGTGTACATGAACAGAGTGTACATGAACATAGCGTACATGAACAGAGTGTACATGAACAGAGTGTACATGAACATAGCGTACATGAACAGAGTGTACATGAACATAGCGTACATGAACAGAGTGTACATGAACATAGCGTACATGAACATAGTGTACATGAACAGAGCGTACATGAACATAGTGTACATGAACAGAGCGTACATGAACATAGCGTACATGAACAGAGCGTACATGAACATAGTGTACATGAACAGAGTGTACATGAACATAGCGTACATGAACATAGTGTACATGAACATAGTGTACATGAACATAGTGTACATGAACAGAGTGTACATGAACAGAGTGTACATGAACATAGTGTACATGAACATAGTGTACATGAACATAGTGTACATGAACATAGTGTGCATGAACAGAGCGTACATGAACAGAGCGTACATGAACATAGTGTACATGAACATAGCGTACATGAACATAGCGTACATGAACAGAGTGTACATGAACATAGTGTACATGAACATAGTGTGCATGAACATAGTGTGCATGAACATAGTGTACATGAACATAGTGTACATGAACATAGTGTACATGAACATAGTGTACATGAACATAGCGTACATGAACAGAGTGTACATGAACATAGTGTACATGAACATAGTGTGCATGAACAGAGCGTACATGAACAGAGCGTACATGAACATAGTGTACATGAACATAGCGTACATGAACATAGCGTACATGAACAGAGCGTACATGAACATAGTGTACATGAACATAGTGTGCATGAACATAGTGTGCATGAACATAGTGTGCATGAACATAGTGTACATGAACATAGCGTACATGAACATAGCGTACATGAACATAGTGTACATGAACAGAGTGTACATGAACAGAGCGTACATGAACAGAGTGTACATGAACAGAGCGTACATGAACATAGTGTACATGAACATAGCGTACATGAACATAGCGTACATGAACATAGCGTACATGAACAGAGTGTACATGAACATAGCGTACATGAACAGAGTGTACATGAACAGAGCGTACATGAACATAGAGTACATGAACAGAGCGTACATGAACATAGCGTACATGAACAGAGTGTACATGAACATAGCGTACATGAACATAGCGTACATGAACATAGCGTACATGAACATAGTGTACATGAACATAGTGTACATGAACATAGTGTGCATGAACATAGCGTACATGAACAGAGCGTACATGAACAGAGCGTACATGAACATAGCGTACATGAACATAGCGTACATGAACATAGCGTACATGAACATAGCGTACATGAACATAGCGTACATGAACATAGTGTACATGAACATAGTGTACATGAACATAGTGTGCATGAGCATAGTGTGCATGAGCATAGTGTGCATGAACATAGTGTACATGAACATAGTGTACATGAACAGAGTGTGCATGAACATAGTGTGCATGAACATAGTGTGCATGAACATAGCGTGCATGAACATAGCGTACATGAACATAGCGTGCATGAACATAGCGTGCATGAACATAGCGTACATGAACAGAGCGTACATGAACAGAGCGTACATGAACATAGCGTACATGAACAGAGCGTACATGAACATAGTGTACATGAACAGAGTGTACATGAACATAGTGTACATGAACAGAGCGTACATGAACATAGTGTACATGAACATAGTGTACATGAACAGAGTGTACATGAACATAGTGTGCATGAACATAGTGTGCATGAACAGAGCGTACATGAACATAGTGTGCATGAACATAGTGTGCATGAACAGAGTGTGCATGAACATAGTGTGCATGAACATAGTGTGCATGAACAGAGTGTGCATGAACATAGCGTACATGAACATAGCGTACATGAACAGAGCGTACATGAACAGAGCGTACATGAACAGAGCGTACATGAACAGAGCGTACATGAACAGAGTGTACATGAACATAGTGTGCATGAACATAGTGTGCATGAACATAGTGTGCATGAACATAGTGTGCATGAACAGAGTGTACATGAACATAGCGTACATGAACAGAGCGTACATGAACAGAGCGTACATGAACAGAGCTTACATGAACAGAGCGTACATGAACAGAGCGTACATGAACATAGTGTACATGAACATAGTGTACATGAACATAGTGTACATGAACATAGTGTACATGAACAGAGTGTACATGAACATAGTGTGCATGAACATAGTGTGCATGAACAGAGCGTACATGAACATAGTGTACATGAACATAGTGTACATGAACATAGTGTGCATGAACAGAGTGTACATGAACATAGTGTGCATGAACATAGTGTGCATGAACATAGTGTACATGAACATAGTGTACATGAACATAGTGTACATGAACATAGTGTGCATGAACAGAGCGTACATGAACATAGTGTACATGAACAGAGTGTACATGAACAGAGTGTACATGAACATAGTGTACATGAACATAGTGTACATGAACATAGTGTACATGAACAGAGCGTACATGAACATAGTGTACATGAACATAGTGTGCATGAACAGAGCGTACATGAACAGAGTGTACATGAACATAGTGTACATGAACATAGTGTACATGAACATAGTGTGCATGAACAGAGCGTACATGAACATAGTGTACATGAACATAGCGTACATGAACATAGCGTACATGAACATAGTGTACATGAACATAGTGTACATGAACAGAGCGTACATGAACATAGTGTACATGAACATAGTGTACATGAACATAGTGTACATGAACATAGTGTACATGAAACAGAGTGTACTGAGTATGGATGGGTATTCGAATACATTTCTTTGATCAATCATCGGGAAAATTAACAATCAATTATCATATTTTTTTAATATTAAAAGTGCAATAAAAATCCAAATATTTTCTCGATGAAATCTTTATTACAAGAAGAACAGTCCAACTGTTATGGCAGTTAAGCCCGACGTTCAATGGTTAAACTTAAAGATATGCAGTGCGGCGATCATATTAAACAATAACTTAATCAAAAACATAATAATACTTTGGCTTAACTAGTAACTCACATACAGGCTACATTGGTGATGGACGCCTAACAGTAACTTCAGCACCAGCCTACTGATTTTTTAAAGATAAGCATGTTAACGTGCTCTGGGGTCAGACGCGAGTGCAGCCTGGTGACCGTCAGTCCAGCAGCTGAACACACCTGCTCTGAGGGGACTGACGTTGCCGGGATGCACAGGTACCTCCAGGCTAACTTGACCAGCCTGGGGTGCACTGACGTTAACCAGGGTCGGATGCACGTTGTTCACGTGGTACATCATTGGAGTCGTGGACATGTTGTACTTATACATGGCTTCGCAGTGTTTGCAGTGAACACACTTCGCTGTGACCTCTTCATGATTAGTTTTGAAATCTACGGAAACTCGCAGGTAGCTGATTATACTGTTTCCTTAGTCAGATAAGGTCCCCGGTTAGTGAAATGTTTCATTGCTGCCATACAGTGAAACTCATTGCATTGCTTCAAGAATCACACTATACAGCATCATTTATTTAATATCAACGTTTAAACGATAAAGAAAAATTAACGTGATCAACACAATTCTTAATGATCAATTATCGATTAATCATGCCCATCCCTAGTACTGAGCAAAGCGTACATGAACGGAGTGTACGTGAACGTAGTGTACGTGAACGCGTACGTGAACGCGTACGTGAACGTAGTGTACGTGAACGCGTACGTGAACGGAGTGTACGTGAACGGAGTGTACGTGAACGGAGTGTACGTGAACGCATACGTGAACGAAGTGTACGTGAACGGAGTGTACGTGAACGCGTACGTGAACGGAGTGTACGTGAACGGAGTGTACGTGAACGGAGTGTACGTGAACGTAGTGTACGTGAACGAAGTGTACGTGAACAGAGTGTACGTGAACAGAGTGTACGTGAGCAGATTAGTATTGCAAGGGTATGACAAAAGTATCACAGTAGTCCTGCTGTTGTTTCACAGTAGTATCACAGTAGTCCTGCTGTTGTTTCACAGTAGTATCACAGTAGTACTGTAGTAGTACCTGGAAGCGTATAGACACCACAGCTCCACAGATCTCCTCTCCCACCATGAACTGCTCTCCCAGCATGGCCAGTATGATGTTCTCCCAGAACCGACTGGCCAAACCTTTACGGAGACGGATGATCCACTTCCCTCCACTGCGGTTAGAATCATCCTGAGAGACAGACAGACAGACAGACAGACAGACAGACAGACAGACAGACAGACAGGTCAGAGACAGACAGACAGACAGACAGACAGGTCAGTTGTTCAGTTTTATAGTGAACATACACCTGCAGTACCACACTGTGTGCAGTAGTATAGTACTGTACAGTGGTACTGCAGTACACTGCAGAACACACTGTTACCTCCCACATGGGCTTGATTCCTTCCTTGAACAGGTGGAAGTCACTGTGTCCACTGAGATCACCTGGTCGGATCAGGTGACTGTAAAACCTCCAGAACTGCTCCACCTGAGGACACACACACACTCTAAATCAACCTCTCAATCAACAGGGGTGTGTGTGTGTGTGTGTGTGGTGTGTGTGTGTGTGTGTGTGTGTACCGATGCCACAGTTCCGATCTGTCGGATGTTTTGTTCGTAACTCTGCGAACTTGCTGGACGACTCGGAGTTCTTCTGCTGTACCAGAATGTGTAGTTATACTGCAGAGGATGTTCACCTACACCTGGACACACCGTCTGACAGACAGACAAGCAGACAGACAGGTTAATGTTCACCTACACCTGGACACACCGTCTGACAGACAGACAAGCAGACAGACAGGTTAATGTTCACCTACACCTGGACACACCGTCTGACAGACAGACAAGCAGACAGACAGGTTAATGTTCACCTACACCTGGACACACCGTCTGACAGACAGACAAGCAGACAGACAGGTTAATGTTCACCTACACCTGGACACACCGTCTGACAGACAGACAAGCAGACAGACAGGTTAATGTTCACCCACACCTGGACACACCGTCTGACAGACAGACAAGCAGACAGACAGGTTAATGTTCACCTACACCTGGACACACCGTCTGACAGACAGACAAGCAGACAGACAGGTTAATGTTCACCCACACCTGGACACACCGTCTGACAGACAGACAAGCAGACAGACAGGTTAATGTTCACCCACACCTGGACACCGTCTGACAGACAGACAAGCAGACAGACAGGTTAATGTTCACCCACACCTGGACACACCGTCTGACAGACAGACAAGCAGACAGACAGGTTAATGTTCACCTACACCTGGACACACCGTCTGACAGACAGACAAGCAGACAGACAGGTTAATTTTCACCCACACCTGGACACACCGTCTGACAGACAGACAAGCAGACAGACAGGTTAATGTTCACCCACACCTGGACACACCGTCTGACAGACAGACAGCAGACAGACAGGTTAATGTTCACCCACACCTGGACACACCGTCTGACAGACAGACAAGCAGACAGACAGGTTAATGTTCACCCACACCTGGACACACCGTCTGACAGACAGACAAGCAGACAGACAGGTTAATGTTCACCCACACCTGGACACACCGTCTGACAGACAGACAGCAGACAGACAGGTTAATGTTCACCCACACCTGGACACACCGTCTGACAGACAGACAAGCAGACAGACAGGTTAATGTTCACCCACACCTGGACACACCGTCTGACAGACAGACAAGCAGACAGACAGGTTAATGTTCACCCACACCTGGACACACCGTCTGACAGACAGACAAGCAGACAGACAGGTTAATGTTCACCCACACCTGGACACACCGTCTGACACAGACAAGCAGACAGACAGGTTAATGTTCACCCACACCTGGACACACCGTCTGACAGACAGACAAGCAGACAGACAGGTTATGTTCACCACACCTGGACACACCGTCTGACAGACAGACAAGCAGACAGACAGGTTAATGTTCACCTACACCTGGACACACCGTCTGACTGACAGACAAGCAGACAGACAGGTTAATGTTCACCTACACCTGGACACACCGTCTGACAGACAGACAAGCAGACAGACAGGTTAATGTTCACCTACACCTGGACACACCGTCTGACAGACAGACAAGCAGACAGACAGGTTAATGTTCACCCACACCTGGACACACCGTCTGACAGACAGACAAGCAGACAGACAGGTTAATGTTCACCCACACCTGGACACACCGTCTGACAGACAGACAAGCAGACAGACAGGTTAATGTTCACCACCTACACCTGGACACACCGTCTGACAGACACAAGCAGACAGACAGTCTTACCTTGCGTCTGTTGTTGTTGTTGTTGTTGTTGGTCCCCTCACTGTTGTCATGGTGACAGTCTGACTCTTCCTGGTCCTCCTCGTCTTTTGGACTGAAACACAAACAGGAAGTGCTTCTGTTAATGCTGCAGGCTAGCTGCTAACATGCTAACACCAAACATGCGAACAGACTAAAAATATTGATCTGTGTTCATAGATACCACAGTATATAAACAGACTGATAACTGAGTGTATCATGATGCTAACTGTTAGCTGTGTTTATAGATACCACAGTATATAAACAGACTGATAACTTAGTGTATCATGATGCTAACTGTTAGCTGTGTTTATAGATACCACAGTATATAAACAGACTGATAACTTAGTGTATCATGATGCTAACTGTTAGCTGTGTTTATAGATACCACAGTATATAAACAGACTGATAACTTAGTGTATCATGATGCTAACTGTTAGCTGTGTTTATAGATACCACAGTATATAAACAGACTGATAACTTAGTGTATCACGATGCTAACTGTTAGCTGTGTTTATAGATACCACAGTATATAAACAGACTGATAACTTAGTGTATCATGATGCTAACTGTTAGCTGTGTTTATAGATACCACAGTATATAAACAGACTGATAACTGAGTGTATCATGATGCTAACTGTTAGCTGTGTTTATAGATACCACAGTATATAAACAGACTGATAACTTAGTGTATCATGATGCCAACTGTTAGCTGTGTTTATAGATACCACAGTATATAAACAGACTGATAACTTAGTGTATCATGATGCTAACTGTTAGCTGTGTTTATAGATACTACAGTATATAAACAGACTGATAACTTAGTGTATCATGATGCTAACTGTTAGCTGTGTTTATAGATACCACAGTATATAAACAGACTGATAACTTAGTGTATCATGATGCTAACTGTTAGCTGTGTTTATAGATACCACAGTATATAAACAGACTGATAACTTAGTGTATCATGATGCTAACTGTTAGCTGTGTTTATAGATACCACAGTATATAAACAGACTGATAACTTAGTGTATCATGATGCTAACTGTTAGCTGTGTTTATAGATACTACAGTATATAAACAGACTGATAACTTAGTGTATCATGATGCTAACTGTTAGCTGTGTTTATAGATACCACAGTATATAAACAGACTGATAACTTAGTGTATCATGATGCTAACTGTTAGCTGTGTTTATAGATACCACAGTATATAAACAGACTGATAACTTAGTGTATCATGATGCTAACTGTTAGCTGTGTTTATAGATACCACAGTATATAAACAGACTGATAACTTAGTGTATCATGATGCTAACTGTTAGCTGTGTTTATAGATACCACAGTATATAAACAGACTGATAACTTAGTGTATCATGATGCTAACTGTTAGCTGTGTTTATAGATACCACAGTATATAAACAGACTGATAACTTAGTGTATCATGATGCTAACTGTTAGCTGTGTTTTAGATACCACAGTATATAAACAGACTGATAACTTAGTGTATCATGATGCTAACTGTTAGCTGTGTTTATAGATACCACAGTATATAAACAGACTGATAACTTAGTGTATCATGATGCTAACTGTTAGCTGTGTTTATAGATACCACAGTATATAAACAGACTGATAACTAGTGTATCATGATGCTAACTGTTAGCTGTGTTTATAGATACCACAGTATATAAACAGACTGATAACTTAGTGTATCATGATGCTAACTGTTAGCTGTGTTATAGATACTACAGTATATAAACAGACTGATAACTGAGTAGTGTATCATGATGCTAACTGTTAGCTGTGTTTATAGATACCACGTATATAAACAGACTGATAACTTAGTGTATCATGATGCTAACTGTTAGCTGTGTTTATAGATACTACAGTATATAAACAGACTGATAACTGAGTGTATCATGATGCTAACTGTTAGCTGTGTTTATAGATACCACAGTATATAAACAGACTGATAACTTAGTGTATCATGATGCTAACTGTTAGCTGTGTTTATAGATACCACAGTATATAAACAGACTGATAACTTAGTGTATCATGATGCTAACTGTTAGCTGTGTTTATAGATACCACAGTATATAAACAGACTGATAACTTAGTGTATCATGATGCTAACTGTTAGCTGTGTTTATAGATACCACAGTATATAAACAGACTGATAACTTAGTGTATCATGATGCTAACTGTTAGCTGTGTTTATAGATACCACAGTATAATAACAGACTGATAACTTAGTGTATATCAGATGACTAACTGTTAGCTGTGTTCCGGTTGTTTACCGGATACTTCCCCCGCTCGTTTTTTTACCCGTTAAATGATCTTACCTATACCGCTCCAGCTGGTTCATTCCTCCTCCGTCACTCTCTCTCGTTATTCTCACGTTGATTGATTTAATTATTTAAATGTATTTTTTCACTTTATTTTCACTCTCCTTTTCTCCTCGTGTGGCTCTGTGATGGGTATACGGATATCAGTGCGCATGTGCAGAAGCAGTGACTGACGAGAGACCAGAAGGGACAAACCTAACGTTGTGATTTAAATATTTTAAATATATAAATTAATACAAACTGATGTAATATGACGGGCAGTGTAAACAGTGAAAGTACTCTGTAAATATTATAATATTAATACTCACATACTGTAAATGTAGTGGCTATCATCACTTACTTCTTAGTGAACATACACCAGTGTATTTTATATTTTATTCTGGAGCTGAACTGTTGCTCTAGGTGAGATTCATCATGAACTCCTCAACACATACTTTGAACTCTTTGTAACTGGCAAAGGAAACTGCTTCATTTCTGGATCCAACCAAACCAAAACATCTCTTCATCATCCCCCGAGCAAAACACATTTCATATCATACAAATTATAATCCTCAAATCTCAACCGTTACAAGGAATACCTGTCACCATGGGAACATAAACATGAACAATGATCACACAGCAACAAGTCCAATGAAAAGTTTAATTTTGACCTCTGGTGTGTTGGTAAGTGACTGTGACCTGCAGGTGGCGCCGTTGTGTCTGTACTGACTCAGTATCAAACCTCTGGAGACTGATGGTCATCATCTGTTTTTCTGATTGGCTGCTGACAGGAAGTGAGGTCTGTGATGACAGTGGTACTTCATTAAACTCTGAACCAAACGGCTGTTCACACTTAGTTTGAAGCTTCTGATGACCCTGGTTCTGTCGATGTCCTGCAGTGAAGTGAACTGTTGGATCAGCCTTCCTGTCCTGAGCGGTGCTGCTGCTCTGTTCACCTGTAGAAGGTTTCAAGGGTTTTGCTTGACTCAGTCTCTGCTTTGTTTAGGACACGGTGGGTGTGGTGAGACCAGGCGAGATCCTCACTGATGCAGGTTCTTCTAGGATCAATCATCTGAACAATGACGAGTGTCAGAACAAGAACCAAGCTGTGATGGACAGACGACCGGGTCAGACCACTGACCACCAGCTTTTGTGGAGTGTTCCCCACAAGACCTGCAGGTGTGGTCAGCACTGATCAGAAGTGGTCAGTGCTGGTGAGTTGTGTCAGGTATGTAAATAAAAGCTATACAGTGGTCTCTCGTTTATCGCGGGGGATACGTTCTAAAAAAATAACTCGCAATAAATGAAATCCGCGAATAAGTTTTACAGTTATTACATGTTTTAAAGGCCGTAAAACGCCTAACCTCACTTTTATACCCTTACACACGCATTTGTACAGTACACCCTTAGCCAATCAGGACGCAGAACACAGTGCGCGTTCATATGTACAGTACACTGTAAAAAAAAAGAAGCAAAGAAAAATCTGCGAAACAGCGCGAGTCCGCGAAAAATGAACTGTGTTATAGCGAGGGACGACTGGATAGTACTATATATATATACACTATGTGTGTATATATATATATATATATATATATACACATACACACACAGTAATATACACACTGTATATTTATATATATGTTTGTTTTTCAAAATGAAAAAAGAACAGCGTAATGGCCGCCACTATCTTGGGCAATGTATCTCTCGTGTTTTTTCTTGTATGTAAACCTGGTGTGCGGTTGCCATTCATGGATTGGGCCCCAGCTGGGGAGGTGTGACCCCAATGGCGCCGGATTCGGGAAACGGAGAGGACTGAGACGGGCTTGGCAACCACGAACTGCCAATCAGTGAGGCCCAATTGCGGCGTCAGGGATAGGTTTCTCTGAAAGAACCTGTCTCCATGTTCTCCTGCAGGACAGGTTGTCCTCAGTGAAGCACCTGATGCTAACAGGTTTGTTTGAAGATGATTGGGCGTTGAAGGGTCCAGACTCATCATCATCATCATCACATACAGCTGTAAAGCTTCAAACAGAGAGACGAGCACCTGAACATCCACTTCATTCCATCCTGAAGGTTTCTTCAAATTGATGCACCAGCAAATGTGTACATTGATCTGCTGTCTTTGTTTTTACAGACAGACAGACAGACAGACAGGCACAGAGTCAGACAGACAGGCACAGGGTCAGACAGACAGGCACAGGGTCAGACACAGACAGACAGACAGACAGAGTCAGACAGACAGGCACAGAGTCAGACAGACAGGCACAGGGTCAGACACAGACAGACAGACAGACGGGCACAGAGTCAGACAGACAGGCACAGAGTCAGACACAGAGACAGGCACAGGGTCAGAGACAGACAGGCACAGAGTCAGACAGACAGGCACAGGGTCAGACAGACAGGCACAGGGTCAGACAGACAGGCACAGAGTCAGACAGACAGGCACAGGGTCAGAGACAGACAGACAGACAGACAGACAGGCACAGAGTCAGACAGACAGGCACAGGGTCAGACAGACAGGCACAGGGTCAGACAGACAGGCACAGAGTCAGACAGGCACAGAGTCAGACAGACAGGCACAGAGTCAGACACAGGGTCAGACAGACAGGCAGAGTCAGACAGACAGGCACAGAGTCAGACAGACAGACAGACAGACAGAGTCAGACAGACAGACAGGCACAGAGTCAGACAGACAGACAGGCACAGAGTCAGACAGACAGACAGGCACAGAGTCAGACAGACAGACAGAGTCAGACAGTCAGACAGACAGGCACAGAGTCAGACAGTCAGACAGACAGGCACAGAGTCAGTCAGACAGACAGACAGACAGACAGACAGGCACAGAGTCAGACAGACAGACAGGCACAGAGTCAGACAGACAGACAGGCACAGAGTCAGACAGACAGACAGACAGGCACAGGGTCAGACAGACAGGCACAGAGTCAGACAGACAGGCACAGAGTCAGACAGACAGACAGGCACAGAGTCAGACAGACAGACAGACAGGCACAGAGTCAGACAGACAGGCACAGAGTCAGACAGACAGGCACAGAGTCAGACACAGACAGACAGACAGACAGGCACAGAGTCAGACAGACAGACAGACAGAGTCAGACAGACAGACAGACAGACAGGCACAGAGTCAGACAGACAGACAGGCACAGAGTCAGACAGACAGACAGACAGACAGGCACAGGGTCAGACAGACAGGCACAGAGTCAGACAGACAGACAGACAGGCACAGAGTCAGACAGACAGACAGGCACAGAGTCAGACAGACAGACAGATAGACAGGCACAGGGTCAGACAGGCACAGAGTCAGACAGACGGACAGGCACAGAGTCAGACAGACAGACAGACAGACAGGCACAGAGTCAGACAGTCAGACAGACAGGCAGGCACAGAGTCAGACAGTCAGTCAGACAGACAGGCACAGAGTCAGACAGACAGCTGGGTGTTTTTCCCTCAGGTGGTTGTTTTATTATAAAAGTTGACGTTTCTACTCTGACAGTGAAGAACTGAACAAACTTTAAACTTCATTAGAAAATAAAAACAACAACATGAAGAGCAGGAGCAGGTTTCCATGGCAACACACGGGTGGAGGTTGGGTGGGGGGTAACCATGGTAACAGTGGTGGTGGGGGGGGTTACTTTACTATCATCTGATGACCAACACACACACACACATAAACAAACGCACGCACGCACGCACAAACACACACTCTCTCTCTCTGGTCCTGTGGGTGTGTTTCAGAGCGACGTGTTTCTAAACAGATGAACTCAAACAGGATCAGCTGTTAGCAGGTCACATGACCAACCTGTCATGTGACCTGCTAACAGCTGATCCTGTTTGTGAATGAAGTCACGTGACCTCTGACCTCAACCAGCTGCTCTCTGACAGTCTGACCCCGAGACTCCACCAGGCTCGTCTCCATGACGGCTCCGTCAGTCCATCAGTCTCTACAGGGAGCGTCCCGGGAGCGTCCGCTGTCCCTCCACTGTCTCAGATTTGGTCATTTCCTGCTTCATGTTCTTCTAAATGTAGTTAAACTGTTTTACAATCTAAAGTTGGTACAGGATGTTTTATTTTGAAAGTCTACAGCATTCTCTGTTGTTTCTGTGTCTGACTTCCTGTGGAGCCGGGCGTGGAGATGGTTCTGAACCGGACCACGGCGACCCGGTGAGGTTTCAAACACTGACCACAACATGAACAGCTGCGGTGCCCGGCGGGACCGGGGCTGGGTTGGTTCTTGTGTTTCTGATGTTGAACTGATCTGCCCTGGACTGCAGGTGCACTTCCTGTTTCCTGTCTGACACCTGACACCACAGACTCACAGAATAGATGCTCCTGATTGGCTAGTAGCTGAACTACCTGTTGCTCAGCTGAGCTTACCTTCACCATCACCTGTCCCTCTTCTTCTCTGCCTGAAATCAGCTGCAGCAGGAAGTATCGGAGGACAGACCGTCAGCTGCTGTGAGGCTCCGCCCCTTCCTTCTCCTAACCAATCAGCTGTGACGTACCGTCTCACCTCTGAAACACACACACCTACCTGTCTCTCTCTCTCTCTAACACTCATCCAGCTGCAGCTCTTTCTCTCTACTCATCATCGTCGTCCTCCTCGTCTTCATCTTCTCCTTCATCATCCTCCTCTTCCTCTCCTCCCTGAGCTGAAGACCCGGGGTTCCTGGCATACGTGCCGCCGCCGCGATACGCCACCATGTCCTGTCAGACAGACAGGGAGCAATTTGTTAGACAGTGCCTGCATCTTCATAGGGTAGTTTCTCAGACTGGGACCTCCACATCTGTCTCTCTCTCTGCCTGTCTGTCTGTCTGTGTGTCTCACCCGGTCATATTTCTCCCGTAGCTTCTGGGCCTTCTCCTCGTAGGGTAGTTTCTCAGACTGGGACAGTTTGCTCCACATCTCTCCCAGCTTCTTGGCACAGTCTCCTATAGACAGACCAGGATACTGCTGCTTCACACTGGGACGGTACTCACTGCAGAACACAAAGAACGCTGACCTACCCACAGACAGGCAGGGAGACAGACAGACGGGTTAGTGCTTCTGGACCGTCTGACTTCTGTCATTATCAGAATGTCTCGGTGTGGTTAGCTGCATTATGTTCAGGTGTGTTTGTTTGTGTTGGACTTACGGGGGTCTCTTGGGTGCGTTGGGGTCTTTCCTCTTGCGGCCTCTCTTTCCGAAGCCTTTGGGCGGGACGTAGTCGCTCATCTCCCTGTTGTAACGCACCTTGTCGGCCTTCGCCATGTCCTCGAAACACTTCTTATCACTGGCAGACAGAGCCTGAATTCACATGGTCAGTGGTCAGGATTCATGAACTGATTTCTAACAGGAGAGTTTATTAACAAACTCATTATTTAAGAATTTATTAACAACTCTGGTACTTTAGATATTGCATGTGTAATTAGCAGGTCGTAGCGCAGGATCTCCATAACGTGAGTATCAATGTAAATGCTCCTGCTGCCGGACGCTAACAGAGGCTGACCGACTCATCAACACCTGAAAGGACCGAGGTCCTGACCGTGCTGAGCTCGGTCTCCTCTGCCAACAAACAGCCTGTAATTCATAGTTCATCTGTTCTACACAACCAGATCGTCACTGAACCCGGTCTACTCCAGGTACGGCTCCTCGCTGAACCCGGTCTACTCCAGGTACGGCTCCTCGCTGAACCCGGTCTACTCCAGGTACGGCTCCTCGCTGAACCCGGTCTACTCCAGGTACGGCTCCTCGCTGAACCCGGTCTACTCCAGGTACGGCTCCTCGCTGAACCCGGTCTACTCCAGGTACGGCTCCTCGCTGAACCCGGTCTACTCCAGGTACGGCTCCTCGCTGAACCCGGTCTACGCCAGGTACGGCTCCTCACTGAACCCGGTCTACGCCAGGTACGGCTCCTCACTAAACCCGGTCTACTCCAGGTACGGCTCCTCGCTGAACCCGGTCTACGCCAGGTACGGCTCCTCGCTGAACCCGGTCTACGCCAGGTACGGCTCCTCGCTGAACCCGGTCTACGCCAGGTACGGCTCCTCGCTGAACCCGGTCTACGCCAGGTACGGCTCCTCACTGAACCCGGTCTACGCCAGGTACGGCTCCTCGCTGAACCCGGTCTACGCCAGGTACGGCTCCTCACTAAACCCGGTCTACGCCAGGTACGGCTCCTCACTAAACCCGGTCTACGCCAGGTACGGCTCCTCACTGAACCCGGTCTACGCCAGGTACGGCTCCTCACTAAACCCGGTCTACGCCAGGTACGGCTCCTCGCTGAGTAGGCATTCAGACAGGATCAGGGAAACTGGAGTTTTTTTAATACATTTAAGTGGAGGGTCTGTGTTTCCGCTAGGGATGGGGGCGATCCGATCGGCTTCCGATACCAATGTAATTCACGGATCGGAAATTTCCGATCCAACCTGCAGAAGTTTCCGATCCATGAGTTATGTCTGTGCTTTAACGTAATCAAACAGCCCGTGTACTTTAATTTGTGCTGATCAGAGGAAGCAGCCTTTGCATTTTATTTGGAGGGGTAGTGTGGACAAGTTTACCCTTTATTTCATATTTGACACTGAAACATTTGAAACTGTGTTGCTGCATAGTGGTGATTTACATCTATGCTGTGTAGTTTATATGATGGGTATTTTTAGTTTATATTGCACTAGTAGTTTAACCCCGTCTTGGAATTTAATAAACATGGACAATCCATTTAAAACAAATGCATATTTGTTTTCAGGATGGGATTTTTCCTGTTTTCTGACCTCGTACTTACCTCAAGTTGCCTTTTGGGACATACATGCATACGTACATATAGTTTATTACAGCCTCATAAAATCAACAATAATGATAATATTAAAGCAAACAGAGCTCTGGCATCAAAAGTATTGGCAGATATACAAATTCTGGTATCCGGATTGGATGGGAAGTGAAAAAATGTGGATCGGCGCATCCCTAGTTTCCACACCAGCATTCTGCAACGCAGGGGTTGCCCCAAAAAAACGCACCGCGTCCAGGAGAGGAGTTGATCCGAGCCAACTTTTGGGAAACCAGAGCCCTGTCCAGAGACTGTCCAGATGTATTCACGGACTAAACTCTTATCATTTACCTGTGTGTGTTCTGAATTTGTTTATTTCATGTACCAGCTTCTAAATCTGAGACTGACTTGTAAGAGAGAGAGCGCTTTGGTAGAGAGACATAGAGTAACAATAACAGAGAGCGAGCGCCAGCCTCGATAAAGCTGTCATGAATCAGAGAAATAAAGTTATTTCCTGATTGCTTCACAGCGGTTACATCCAGCAGCTATAGACACGCCCATAGCAACACACCTCAGCTCCACCCACCGCAGGATGCCGCTTTCCCTGATCCTGTCTGAACGTGCGCTGACCCCAGTCTACAGGAGGTACGGCTCCTCACTAAACCTGGTCTACACGGGTACCTGGTCTGCAGGAGGTATAGCTCCTCACTAAACCTGGTCTACACGGTACCTGGTCTGCAGGAGGTATAGCTCCTCACTAAACCTGGTCTACACAGGTACCTGGTCTGCAGGAGGTATAGCTCCTCACTAAACCTGGTCTACACAGGTACCTGGTCTGCAGGAGGTATAGCTCCTCACTAAACCTGGTCTACACAGGTACCTGGTCTGCAGGAGGTATAGCTCCTCACTAAACCTGGTCTACACAGGTACCTGGTCTGCAGGAGGTATAGCTCCTCACTAAACCTGGTCTACACAGGTACCTGGTCTGCAGGAGGTATAGCTCCTCACTAAACCTGGTCTACACAGGTACCTGGTCTGCAGGAGGTATAGCTCCTCACTAAACCTGGTCTACACAGGTACCTGGTCTGCAGGAGGTATAGCTCCTCACTAAACCTGGTCTACACAGGTACCTGGTCTGCAGGAGGTATAGCTCCTCACTAAACCTGGTCTACAGGAGGTACAGCTCCTTACTAAACCTGGTCTACACAGGTACCTGGTCTGCAGGAGGTATAGCTCCCCACTAAACCTGGTCTACACAGGTACCTGGTCTGCAGGAGGTACGGCTCCTCACTAAACCTGGTCTACACAGGTACCTGGTCTGCAGGAGGTATAGCTCCCCACTAAACCTGGTCTACACAGGTACCTGGTCTGCAGGAGGTATAGCTCCCCACTAAACCTGGTCTACACAGGTACCTGGTCTGCAGGAGGTACGGCTCCTCACTAAACCTGGTCTACACAGGTACCTGGTCTGCAGGAGGTATAGCTCCCCACTAAACCTGGTCTACACAGGTACCTGGTCTGCAGGAGGTATAGCTCCCCACTAAACCTGGTCTACACAGGTACCTGGTCTGCAGGAGGTATAGCTCCTCACTAAACCTGGTCTACACAGGTACCTGGTCTGCAGGAGGTATAGCTCCTCACTAAACCTGGTCTACACAGGTACCTGGTCTGCAGGAGGTATAGCTCCTCACTAAACCTGGTCTACACAGGTACCTGGTCTGCAGGAGGTATAGCTCCTCACTAAACCTGGTCTACACAGGTACCTGGTCTGCAGGAGGTATAGCTCCCCACTAAACCTGGTCTACACAGGTACCTGGTCTGCAGGAGGTATAGCTCCTCACTAAACCTGGTCTAACACAGGTACCTGGTCTGCAGGAGGTATAGCTCCTCACTAAACCTGGTCTACACAAGTACCTGGTCTGCAGGAGGTATAGCTCCTCACTAAACCTGGTCTACAGGAGGTACAGCTCCTCACTAAACCTGGTCTACACGGGTACCTGGTCTGCAGGAGGTACGGCTCCTCACTAAACCTGGTCTACACAGGTACCTGGTCTGCAGGAGGTATAGCTCCTCACTAAACCTGGTCTACAGGAGGTACAGCTCCTCACTAAACCTGGTCTACACGGGTACCTGGTCTGCAGGAGGTACGGCTCCTCACTAAACCTGGTCTACACGAGGTATAGCTCCTCACTAAACCCATCTATGAAACATGAGAGGTCACCTGAGCTCATGTTGGCCAGCTGTGTTTTAATTGAGATAATTGTTGGTCTGTATAGAAAGTGTCATGAGATAACTGAAGTTATGATTTGGTGCCTCAAAAATAAAGAGTTTCATCCTGAGTACTGACTGTATGAAACACTGACGTGGACTGCAGACCTCTGATCCGCTGTGCCTTTGGAAATGCTTGGTTGTTGGTGGTTCTTACTGGTTAATGATGCTTTTCATTGGTTCTCGGCGGTTTCTGGTTGTTCTTATTAGTTTTCTGTGGTTCTCATTGGTTACTGATGCTTCTCTGGTTTAAATGGTTCTCAGTGGTTGTTAAGGGAAGTGTAACTTACCTGATCAGACTAAAAACACTGACACATTAATGCGTTAGGTGATTGTTGATTGTCACCACCTGTCTGTCCGTCCACCTGTCTGTCTATCGCTCTCTGTCCACCTGTCTCACCTTCCATCTCTCAGAGCACTTCTTGGAGAACTCGGCGAAGTTGACCGACTGTTCAGGGTTCTTCTTGCGGTGTTCCTCTCTACATGTCTGGACGAAGAAGGCGTACGCCGACGTCTTCCCCTTCGGCTTGTTGACGTCTTTGCGCATCATACTGGTGGCCTGACAGACGTGCAGAGACATTGTTTAGAAAGAGGCATTCGTTCTTGGTTTGTTTTATTTTAATTATAAACTGTAATGACACTTTACAAAATCTGATCAACCACACCGTCAAAGATTAAGCCAGTCTGTCATATGTTCATAAAGAGACAAGCTACTCAGTGTACAAACACTTTCTGTTCATAGACGACCAATAAGATAAATATTCAGAAATAAAACATGTACAATGATTTATTAGAGGTTTAAATATTAAATCTTGATTTGTTTCAAATCTTCTCACCTCATGTTTAAATCTGTTCAAATCTAAATGTTTAAATCTGTTTTAATCTAAATCTGTTCAAATCTAAATGTTTAAATCAGTTTTAATCTAAATCTGTTCAAATCTAAATGTTTAAATGTGTTCAAATCTAAATTTTTAAATCTGTTCAAATCTAAATGTTTAAATCTGTTCAAATCTAAATGTTTAAATCTGTTCAAATCTAAATGTTTAAATGTGTTTTAATCTAAATCTGTTTTAATTTAAATGTTTAAATCTGTTCTAATCTAAATGTTTAAATCTGTTTTAATCTAAATGTTTAAATGTGTTTTAATCTAAATCAGTTTTAATCTAAATGTTTAAATGTGTTTTAATCTAAATCAGTTTTAATCAAAATGTTTAAATGTGTTTTAATCTAAATGTTTAAATCTGTTCAAATCTAAATGTTTAAATCGG
>ML240766.1:12500-48438 GCA_004119915.2 Collichthys lucidus | reverse complement strand
ACACACCACAACAACCACATACACACACACGCAAACGCACAACACACACACGCACGCACACGCACACGCACACGCACAAACACACACACACACCACACACACACATACACACACACACACACACACACACACACACACACACACACACACACACACACACACAGGAGCAACAGGTTTACAGGCACAGGCCGTGCTGCATTCAGGGACCAGTGAGGACAGTAGGAATGAGGCGAACCGTGACGGAGGCGACACGCATTTGTCCTCTTCCGTTTGACGTTCAGCAGGATTCATTTGCCTTTCTAAGCTCCACCTGTGACCACCCACACCCACAGCTCCACCTTTATACATCAAGTCTGCCTCTGATGAACACAATAAAAGCCTTGATGACAAATGCATGGATGGAAACACGACAGGGCTTTTAATTTGAAAGGGACAGTCTGCGGAGATTGTCACAGAGACTACGTCCAGGTTTTAGACAGTCTGCGGGGACGTCTCAGAGACTACGTCCAGGTTTTAGACAGTCTGCGGGGACGTCACAGAGACTACATCCAGGTTTTAGACAGTCTGCGGGGACGTCACGGAGACTACATCCAGGTTTTAGACAGTCTGCGGGGACGTCACAGAGACTACGTCCAGGTTTTAGACAGTCTGCGGGGACGTCACAGAGACTACGTCCAGGTTTTAGACAGTCTGCGGGGACGTCTCAGAGACTACGTCCAGGTTTTAGACAGTCTGCGGGGACGTCACAGAGACTACGTCCAGGTTTTAGACGTCACGGAGACTATGTCCAGGTTTCAGACAGTCTGCGGGGACGTCACAGAGACTACGTCCAGGTTTTAGACGTCACGGAGACTACGTCCAGGTTTTAGACAGTCTGCGGGGACGTCACAGAGACTACGTCCAGGTTTTAGACGTCACGGAGACTACGTCCAGGTTTTAGACAGTCTGCGGGGACGTCTCAGAGACTACGTCCAGGTTTTAGACAGTCTGCGGGGACGTCTCAGAGACTACGTCCAGGTTTTAGACAGTCTGATCTAGAACCTGTTCAGTTCGTCTCGTCCTGGGACAAAAACATACCAAGTCTTATTTTCAGGCTGGATTTATGGAGATTATATTCTGTAATCTGACACATTTAATCCAGCAGAATCGTGACACAACTTGTTGCTCGTGTCTCCCATCATCCACATCAACATGATTTCTAGCAGATGCATTGTTCCACGAGCTGTTCTGGACTCGGTTTCTTTCCTATGATAGATCCGTTACATCTCAACATGATCCGTCACCTGACGCTCACCTCATGAGTTTATGGCACAAACTGCACAACAAGAAAAGCCTGGCACTGCCACAGCTGAATGGAATGCAACCGTCAGAACGAGCTGTGAGAAGGGTGGGACGTGAACGGGATGGGAACCGGCTCCAACCGCCCCCCTTTCTCTCTGCTGCTGGGCTGGGACGAAATTCCTCTGCAGACTTCATGCCAAACTGAACTGACTGTGGACGTGAAGAAAGCAGGTTAGAGCAAGACCACGAGGACGCACACGCAGCGGGAAAATCTGCTGACGGAACCAGCACAGACTGGACCAGCACAGACTGGACCAGCGCAGACTGGACCAGCGCAGACTGGACCAGCACAGACTGGAACCAGCACAGACTGGAACCAGCACAGACTGGAACCAGCACAGACTGGACCACAGAAGTGAGCAGAAACAGTTACAACCTCACAGACTGTCTAAAACCTGGACGTGGTCTCCGTGACGTCCCCGCAGACTGTCTAAAACCTGGACGTAGTCTCCGTGACATCCCCGCAGACTGTCTAAAACCTTGACGTAGTCTCTGTGACGTCTAAAACCTGGACGTAGTCTCCGTGACGTCCACGCAGACTGTCTAAAACCTGGACGTAGTCTCTGTGACGTCCCCGCAGACTGTCTAAAACCTGGACGTAGTCTCCGTGACGTCCCCGCAGACTGTCTAAAACCTGGACGTAGTCTCCGTGACGTCCCCGCAGACTGTCTAAAACCTGGACGTAGTCTCCGTGACGTCCCCGCAGACTGTCTAAAACCTGGACGTAGTCTCCGTGACGTCCCCGCAGACTGTCTAAAACCTGGACGTAGTCTCCGTGACGTCCCCGATTTGAGACCTTTTTTGTGTTTATGTGTTAAAAAGTGATGGAGGAGCAGTGAGCTGAACTTCCAGTGTCCTGCAGCAGCTGACGTGGGTCTGACAGTGACGGAGGCCGAGCTGAGGAGACGTTGAATTCACTCCCACTCTTTGTTAAATGGTCAGAGAGTTTCTGACCCTGGTAAATCTTCTCTGTGTATCTGCAGAGCTCGACAACACAAACGTCTTCCATCGCTGCGCACGGTGCAGACAGGTGTGAAATTATAAAAGTGTAAGTCAGCCAGTTAATCTGCTCGATCTGTGCGGATATCAAAGACTGGAGGCTGCTGAAATAAATGAACACGCTGACTCACCGGCAGATGAGTTCACTCATTGACTGTGGTAATTAACGTCCTGAGGACGGAGCCGGGAGAGGCTGCGGTTGGAGACAGGTTGGATGTCAGAGGGAATGTGCGTGGGAGCCGGGGCAGCGTTTCCCTGAATGTTAATGGACCTTAAATTCTGCCCGGCTCCGACCCAGCATGGATCTGCATGAAGTGAGCAGCTCTGTGGACGTCTGCAGATTCAGGCTGTCTGATGAGAGCAGCGGAGCAGCTGTTCTTTCTAATGTGGACAGGAAGGACAGCAGGGGACAGGCAGGACAGGGGGCGAGGACAGGACAACAGGGGACAGGCAGGACAACAGGGGACGGGCAGGACAACAGGGCGAGGACAGGACAACAGGGGCACAGGCAGGACAACAGGGCGAGGACAGGACAGCAGGGGACAGGCAGGACAACAGGGGACAGGCAGGACAACAGGGCGAGGACAGGACAACAGGGGACAGGCAGGACAACAGGGGACAGGCAGGACAACAGGGCGAGGACAGGACAGCAGGGGACAGGCAGGACAACAGGGGACAGGCAGGACAGCAGGGCGAGGACAGGACAACAGGGGACAGATAGGACAGCAGGGGACAGATAGGACAGCAGGGGACAGACAGGACAGCAGGGGACAGGCAGGACAGCGGGGCGAGGACAGGACAACAGGGGACAGACAGGACAGCAGGGGACAGGCAGGACAACAGGGGACAGGCAGGACAGCAGGGGACGGGCAGGACAACAGGGCGAGGACAGGACAACAGGGGACGGGCAGGACAGCAGGGGACAGGCAGGACAGCGGGGCGAGGACAGGACAACAGGGGACGGGCAGGACAACAGGGGACGGGCAGGACAACAGGGGACAGGCAGGACAGCAGGGGACAGGCAGGACAGCAGGGGACGGGCAGGACAACAGGGCGAGGACAGGACAACAGGGGACGGGCAGGACAACAGGGCGAGGACAGGACAACAGGGGACGGGCAGGACAACAGGGGACAGGCAGGACAGCAGGGGACGGGCAGGACAGCAGGGGACAGGCAGGACAGCGGGGCGAGGACAGGACAACAGGGGACGGGCAGGACAACAGGGGACAGGCAGGACAGCAGGGGACAGGCAGGACAGCAGGGCGAGGACAGACTCTACCGAGTTTAAACTTTCAGGTTCATGAAGTCATCGTGACAGATGGACAAACACGCAGGTGTGCAGGAAGTGCGGCTTCAAAATAAGAGCTCGCTCACGCCTTCATTAGTCAGATCACGTGTTACGATCACGTGACGTTACTGACAACAGAAACAAAAACACTTTAACAGGTTTCTTCAAAGTTACATTGTCTCAATAAATAAATATGAAATGTTTTTTTAACTCACTGTGGATTTCTGTCAGGTTTCACTTTTTCTTCTTTAAATCCCAAAATAACGTTAAAATAATGTTAAAATAACATTAAAATAACGTTAAAATAACGTTTTGTTGTTGATATTTCTGTAAACTGACTGTCAGCCTGCGCGTGCCGCTCGACCCCTGAGCATGTGATTAACACAGGAAACATTCAACTGGTAACTTAATCCACTGTAAACACACACACACACACACACACACACACACACACACACACACACACACACACACACAACGCACCACACACACACACACACACACACACACACACACACACACACACACACACGCACACACACACACACACACAAAAAAAATCAATATTTATTCAAATCCATCTGTCGTGTTTTGTTCAGACGCTGCCGTCTGACCCTAAACGCATCACACTGTTGAAACTCTACAGATGGTCCAAATCAATGTGGAGACATTAAACACACCGTCTGTCTGCCGGAGCCTGGACAGAAGAAGAAGAAGAAGAAGAAGAAGAAGAAGAAGAAGAAGAAGAGGAAGAGGAAGAAGAAGAAGAGGAAGAGGAAGTTACTTTATGAACTGTGATGACAGTCGATCATGGATGGAGTCTGGAGCCACTCGTCTGTCAGTGAATCAGCGTTTATGATTTATCTCTGGTTCATTGTGGTCGATCTTCAGGACAGAGAAGTGTGTGACGGTTCAGCTGAGCGATGCTGGATTTGATTTGTGATATTAATATTTGGGATTATTATATAATAAAGACGGATCCCTGAGGCCGAAACACAGCGCAACAGTATCTTTACAGAGTAAAAATACTGAGTTCCACATTTACAGTGTAAAAATGAATTCAATCATTTCTGGTCACTTATCGGCCGACATGTTCACTGATACAAAAACACTGTGTGGTCAAAGTTCAGTCTAAGCAACGACGTCGCTACAACGCAAAGACACAAAAGATTCAACCAAATCGTCGTCGGGAGGAATTTTCTATTTTTTGAAATGAATATTCGACAATATGAAGAAAATCTGCTGTAAATATCTGACCTGTGATCGTCTCTATTAATGAACTTCTAATGAACACGATCAAGATCATTTCTGACGGACAGACTGAGTTCACGACCACGACAACTTGTGGACTCGTGCTTGAAGATCAGCACGTCCTCCTCGTCGTCCTCGTTGTCCTCGTTGTCCTCGTTGTCCTCGTCGTCGTCCCCGTCGTCCTCGTTGTCCTCGTCGTCGTCCTCGTCGTCCTCGTCGTCGTCCCCGTCGTCCTCGTTGTCCTCGTCGTCCTCGTCGTCGTCCCTGTCGTCCTCGTCCTCGTCGTCGTCGTCCCCGTCATCCCCGTCCTCCTCGTCGTCATCCTCGTCGTCCTCGTCGTCCTCGTTGTCCTCGTCGTCGTCCCCGTCGTCCCCGTCGTCCTCGTCGTCCCCGTCCCCGTCGTCCTCGTCGTGGGCACAAGTCAAAAGGTTTAAAAACAAAAAAAACACATCACCCCCCGCTCTGACAACCTGTTGCCACGAGTTACCGCCACGACCCGTCAATCACTGCAGAGGGAACAATGCTGTCAGACGGGGTCACCATGACAACGCAAAGACCCGCGGCGACGACTCAATGGAGAGCGACCCCCTCGCTGCCTTCAGGAGCCGGGTTCAGTTTTAAGAGGATTATCAGCTCTTTTCAACAGCTGCTAATAAGACTAATTAGACCAAACGAGACAGAGACAGACAGAGAGACAACATGTCAATCATGGATTAAGACAAAAACAAAACAGGACGAGTCTCAGTTCAGTCTGAAGTCAGTGTGCTGTGAGGACCCGGATGGTTTCACCCAGAACTCTGGACACTTCTCGTCCTCAGTGGACCCATTGTGTCTACGCAGTCTCCCTGACGTCCCCGCAGACTGTGACGTCCCTGCAGACTGTCTAAAACCTGGACGTAGTCTCCGTGACGTCCCCGCAGACTGTCTAAAACCTGGACGTAGTCTCCGTGACGTCCCCGCAGACTGTCTAAAACCTGGACGTAGTCTCCGTGACGTCCCCGCAGACTGTCTAAAACCTGAACGTGGTCTCCGTGACGTCCCCGCAGACTGTCTAAAACCTGGACGTAGTCTCCGTGACGTCCCCGCAGACTGTCTAAAACCTGAACGTGGTCTCCGTGACGTCCCGCAGACTGTCTAAAACCTGGACGTAGTCTCCGTGACGTCCCCGCAGACTGTCTAAAACCTGGACGTGGTCTCCGTGACGTCCCCGCAGACTGTCTAAAACCTGGACGTAGTCTCCGTGACGTCCCCGCAGACTGTCTAAAACCTGGACGTAGTCTCCGTGACGTCCCCGCAGACTGTCTAAAACCTGGACGTAGTCTCCATGACGTCCCTGCAGACTGTCTAAAACCTGGACGTAGTCTCTGTGACGTCCCCGCAGACTGTCTAAAACCTGGACGTAGTCTCCGTGACGTCCCCGCAGACTGTCTAAAACCTGGACGTAGTCTCTGTGACGTCCCCGCAGACTGTCTAAAACCTGGACGTAGTCTCTGTGACGTCCCCGCAGACTGTCTAAAACCTGGACGTAGTCTCCGTGATGTCCCCGCAGACTGTCTGAAACCTGGACGTAGTCTCCGTGATGTCCCCGCAGACTGTCTAAAACCTGGACGTAGTCTCCGTGACGTCCCCGCAGACTGTCTAAAACCTGGACGTAGTCTCTGTGACGTCCCCACAGACTGTCTAAAACCTGGACCTAGTCTGTGTGACGTCCCCGCAGACTGTCTAAAACCTGGACGTAGTCTCCGTCACGTCCTTGTCGCTGCCTCTGACGTCTCGTTTGCGAGACGAGCGTTCAACCAAAAACAAGTTTCCCGTCTCCCGTTGACCTCGGCCCCTCTGACTCGAGGACAAGCAGAATATTTTCTGCATTAGAGCCGAACGTCGCACAGACGAGGAAACATCATTTCCTCCTGATCAGCTCTCGGTGAACTCTTGATTATTTAATGACTTAAATTACAACCATTTGAATTAATGAGACTCCTGCGAATGTTTGAAGACTTCTGTCAAAACCTGAACGTGTACAAGAACACTGTAATCATCAGCTGGAGACCATGAATATTCAGACTCTGAGCTGAGTTGTCTCGTCATGATTTCACCCCGTCAAAGGAAATATTCCAGTCGCGAGAGCTTTATGAAAACTTTTACTGTCGTCCATCTGCTTCTTCATGCGTCCGTCCAGCATCACCTTGTTCAAACACATCAATGCTTATGGGCTCATCAAACCACTTAAACCAGGGTTCATCCTCTGGGGAGTGCAGTATCCGCCTGTTAAGATACGTTGTGTATGAAGGCGAGATGAAAATAAATATGGTGCAAGAGCAAGTGTCCAAAATCCAGACGGTGCGACCTCTGTGGAGCGTGACTGTGCCCGGTCTACTTTATAGAAATCAGATGTTTCATCAGGTCAGACGAAAGATTCGTCCTCAGGAGACCACGAGCTGAAGTGTCTGCATGATCGTACTGTTAAGATTCACAATTCGTTCGAACATCCGACCATCGTGAAATCCAGACTCGACTGACGGCAACGATCACATGACCATCTCATGCTCACTTCCTGTCCCCGTGGTCACATCCTGTACTCGTGCTCTGCACTTATTTGAATGTTTATTATAATTGTTATTAATATTTAGAGACATTAAGATTTCTTCATACTTATCTCACATAGTTTCCATGATGATCAATATTTATGTTATTTATGATGTTTTCTGTCACTTCACACTTTGACCTGAACAAACTGCTCACGCTGTGATTAAATGTGATAATCTCATACCACGTGAAATATTTTTATACTTTTATACTCTTGTTTAACTTGCACTCCTTATCTTATCACTTGTTTCATATGGCATTTCTTATTGTATTTCTATTATTTATTATTGTTATTTTTTTTTTTTTTTTTGCCTATACTTCTTTTATTGCTTATACTTCTTATTTCTTGTAACTCTGGCACACTAATTTCCTTCGGGATAAATAAAGTTGTTCTGATTCTGATTCTGAATTAGATTAAGTTGAATTAATCAGAGTTTCCCCGGTAACGACACAGAGGTGAGTCATGTTTCAGAACATCGCTGCACAGAAACACTGAGGAAACACTGAGGAAACACTCAGAGAACACTCAGAGAACACTGAGGAAACACTGAGGAAACACTCAGAGAACACTCAGAGAACACTGAGGAAACACTGAGGAAACACTGAGGAAACACTGAGGAAACACTCAGAGAACACTCAGAGAACACTCAGAGAACACTGAGGAAACACTGAGGAAACACTCAGAGAACACTCAGAGAACACTGAGGAAACACTGAGGAAACACTCAGAGAACACTCAGATATCTAAGTTTGAATAAATGTGCACGTTGATCATCAGACGTACCTGAGCTTTAGACTCCTCACCTGTCACTCACCTGTCACTCACCTGTCACTCACCTGTCGGCTGAAGACTCTTCCTGTGGAGGACGTGACCTGGCTCCTCTGATCGCCTGCACCTGAGCTCAGGTGTGTCTCATTACATCCTCGTTAAGTTTGTGTTAAAGTGCTGAGTCACAGGTGAAAGTTCAGACGGAGCTGCAAAACAAAAGCTGCTTTTGTTAAACCAGCATTCAACAATCACACACACACACATCCACACACACATCAACACACTTCTCTGTGAGCATTCTGGGTAATGTAGTAAAGTCTCTCTCATCTCTGTGATATCTGAACTCTGTCTTCTGCAGACGGACGCTCTGAAAGTCGACTGAGTTCAGATCAGATGATGTGAGGTCGAGGAAGAGAAACTCATCAGGAAACTCGATTACACCAAAAACTAATGAGAGTCCAGGAAATCTAATTTCCTGCACAGTGAGAGCGAGCCAGACACAACGCAACACAACAACGCAACAACGCAACGCAACACAACACAACACAACAACGCAACAGAACAACGCAACACAACAACGCAACACAACAACGCAACACAACAACGCAACACAACAACGCAACAGAACAACGCAACACAACAACGCAACACACACAACACAACAACGCAACAGAACAACGCAACACACCAACGCAACACAACAACGCAACGCAACACAACAACGCAACGCAACACAACACAACACAACAACGCAACACAACAACGCAACACAACACAACACAACAACACAACACAACAACGCAACACAACAACGCAACGCAACACAACACTGCAACGCAACTCTAATTTCCTGCAAAGTGAGAGCGAGCCAGACACAACGCAACACAACAACACAACGCAACACAACACAACAACGCAACACAACAACGCAACACAACAACGCAACACAACACAACAACGCAACACAACAACACAACACAACACCGCAACACAACACAACAACGCAACACAACAACGCAACGCAACACAACACAACAACGCAACACAACACAACAACGCAACGCAACACAACACAACAACGCAACGCAACACAACAACGCAACGCAACACAACAACGCAACGCAACACAACACAACACACACAACAACGCAACACAACAACGCAACACAACAACACAACAACGCAACGCAACACAACAACACAACACAACAACGCAACACAACAACGCAACACAACAACGCAACGCAACACAACACAACAACACAACACCGCAACGCAACACAACAACGCAACACAACACAACAACGCAACGCAACACAACACAACAACACAACACCGCAACGCAACACAACAACGCAACACAACACAACAACGCAACACAACGCAACACAACACAACGCAACGCAACACAACGCAACACAAAGCAACACAACACAACGCAACACAACGCAGCGCAACGCAACGCAACACAATGCAACACAACGCAACGCAACACAATGCAACACAACGCAACACAACAACACAACACAACGCAACACAACACAACAACGCAGCGCAACCCAGCGCAACGCAACGCAACACAAAGCAACACAACACAACGCAACAACACAACGCAACACAACAACGCAACACAAAGCAACACAACACAACGCAACAACACAACGCAACACAACAACGCAACACAACAACGCAGCGCAACGCAGCGCAACGCAGCGCAACGCAACACAAAGCAACACAACACAACACAACGCAACAACACAACACAACGCAACGCAACACAACACAACAACGCAACGCAACACAACAACGCAGCGCAACGCAACACAACAACGCAGCGCAACGCAACGCAACACAACGCAACACAAAGCAACACAACGCATCGCAACGCATCGCAACGCAGCGCAACGCAACGCAACACAACAACGCAGCGCAACGCAACACAACACAACGCAACACAACGCAACACAACAACGCAGCGCAACGCAACACAACACAACGCAACACAACACAACACAACGCAACACAACGCAACACAACGCAACACAAAGCAACACAACGCAACACAACACAGCACAACACAACACAACGCAACACAACACACACACACACTTCCTGTCACGATGCTCAGCTACAGTCTGTGTGAAAAACAGTCACAGCAGCTCAGGATCAGTTTGTCTCGTTGACCGACTGAAGACACACAAAGACAGAGGCCCCCTGTGTGTGTGTGTGTGTGTGTGTGTGTGTGTGTGTGTGTGTGTGCGTGCGTGTGTGCGTGTGTGTGTGTGTGTGTGTGTGAGAGATTAATTGGGACAAGACTAATAAAACCTGCACACACACACACACACACACACACACACACACACACACACACACACACACACACACACAGACACACACACAGACACACACACACACACACACACGCACACACATGTCCAGGCATGAGATCTCAGTCATGTGTGGCGTGTTCTGGAGCCGCTGAGGTCCGGCACACCGTCTCTAATAAAGAAAACCAAAGTGAATCCGCGGGAAGCTGCAGGATAATTGGCTCTTTGTTTGTCGCAGAGAAGAAACTCTGTGTTGCTGTGAGCGTCAGTGAGCAGTTAACGTCTAACTGAAGAAACATGCAGATGAAATAAAACCATCATCTCGTGAAATCTGGATTTGTTGCCTCCAATTTCAGAGTCACAGCTTTTCCAGCAGCAAACTCAGATTCTCAGAGGAATCGCTGTGACGATGATGATGAGCTACAAAGATTTTTGATCATCACTGACGAGACTGAAATATTAGTGGTCGCTGTCGGGCGTTCAGAAAGTGCAACAGGTCAGAGAAAATGGATCTATAGTGATCCCACCCAACCCGAGAGAACCAGCCCACCAAGATATCTGAGCGCTGATCACTGAGAGGCTGATCCACCCTTCAACAAGTCTTCACAGAGCACAGCCGACCACAGCCAGCCGTGTGTACACACACACACACACACACACACACACACACACACACACAGCGTATACACACACACACACACACACACACACACACACACACACCACACACACACACACACACACACACACACACACACACACACACCACAGCTATATACACACACACACACACACACACACACACACACACACAACACACACACACACACACACACACACACACACACACACAGCGTATACACACACACACACACACACACATTCCTGTACGGGCATTGAAGTGAGGTCCAGGTAAGTATAGATAGGGAGTGAGGACCACCCTTTCTGCTATACTTAGAGACAAATGAATGCCACATTTCAACACTAGGTGCCCCCCTAATTTCAGTTCCCACCTCAGCTTCTTTAAAAACACCAAGGAAAAAAAGTTTATTCTAAAAGTTTTTCACCAGAGGAGTGAGGACCTTTTCAAAGGGGGCGCTGTTAGGTCCGTTTCTTGTTCAATTAATTTAATAACTTTTTGTCTTTAGCTTGTAGTTATTCTTTGCTGCCTCTATGTTTTAGCACAGACAAATAATTTAATAAGTAATTTAATAATACATGAGTTTGGAACTTTTGGAAAAGAATTGCACAGTTTAAGGTTAAAAAATAGCAAAATACCTAAAATTAAATTCCATCAGACTACTGTACAAGAGTACAGTTATACTTTTACTGCAGTTATACTAGTAATTACTGCTGTCCTAAAGTGTAATATACAATAGTATTGTAAAACTTCAAATAAATCTGCAAAAATGCCATTCACTCCATTTCACAGTACAAAATGTATTTATTATATGAACGTAACATGCTGCTCTGTACAGTATTTATTTGAATTGATGAAAAAAAAGCCTTGTACTTGTATATTACCAGTAATGAACTTAGTACTGACTTAACTAATCATGTTACTGTCTAAACTGTCAGGAGCTACGTTCTACATTAGAACAATGTGTCAACATGTGACACATTCCACAAATACAATCCAACTGGACTGACAAATAACAAGTTCATTTAACATGTGCGTAAGAAGCTGTGTCTCAACCAGAGCACAGAAACTGAATACCACAAAATTGAAGTCTTTAATGCTTCAGTTTACGTGAAGCAGATCTGGTGTTTAGAGTGACAATTGTGTTACGCACAAAGTCCTTTACATCTTTCCATGACCTCTGACCCAACACTTTCCCTTCGTTTATACATCGCATGCAGTCCTCTTTTCCCGGAACTCTGCGCTCTGCCATGAATTTTCCCAGGTGTTTCTCCACTACCTTCCGCTCTGCTTCACTCCACGGTCTCCTCACCTTTATTTTGGGAGGCTCTTAAAATGACAAACAAATTTGATCATATAACATTCAATGCATAGACCACAATATAGGTTTCTTGACTGGGCTCATGCATAAGTTGCTGTCAAATCTTTGGTTTAAGAACATACCCTTTTTTTCTCTGCCTTGTTCTGTTTTCCTGTTTTCTTCTTTGATGAAGGCCTTTTAGCTGGGCTTATTTCTGGGCTCTCATCTACTATCAGATCTGTAACAGACAAACATTAGTGACAGTTAGTGAAGATTCAGGTGTAAGGGATATTAATAACAGTAATAGGTCTAGGAACAACCGTTCATGTTACTCAAGTGTGCTAAAAGAACTCATTATATCAGACTATATAGTCATCTAATCTGATTCATAGTTATTTGTATTATTTGGAGTCAGTTTGTCATGTATGTGTCTCTCAGGTCTCAGGAAGCATCTCGTGACAGCTTTGAAGTGAGCATTTGATCTTTGGCTCAAGAACATACCCTTTTGTTTCTCTGCCTTGTTCTGTTTTCCTCTTTTCTTCTTTGATGAAGGCCTTTTTGCTCGGCTCGTTTCTGGGCTCTCATCTACTATCATATATGTAACAGACAAACCTTAGTGACAGTGAAGACTCAGGTGTAAGGGATATTAATAATAGTAATACGTCTTGTCTGTAAAAAAAAGTCAGACCTCACCATCACCTGGCATCATTTTCCCTCCCTTCATATCACTGCAGTGCACAGGAGGCTGTGCGCAGTGATACGAAGGGAGGGAAAATAGTGCCAGGTGATTGTGAGGTCTGACTTTTTTTACGGACAACGGTTTTGTGATGCAAATGTATACTCTATTAGCCACTTAACTCACCATCTGCATCTGAACTCCCATCCCACATGTAGGGGTCAGGTCTCTTTTTGGGGTCAGAACACCCATCTGAAAAAAAGAAAAGTGAGACCTCAGACTGTGCAGTGTAGGAAAGGATACTGAAAGAATGGAGCTGGATCTGCAAACTGATAAAAGTTTACAAGAGTTTATATAGACATGTTTAAAAAGACTGTTTATATTTAAAGAACATACCATCATCCACCTCTCTGCCTCGTTTCCTTCCTTTCTGTGGGACAGTGTCGAATGTTGATGTGGGACTTTCAACTGTGAAAGAGAACAATGGTTTCAAATTAGAGCTTAAATCCTCAAGTACACAGACTAATATTGATTAAGTGGGCATGATGAATCTGCATAACAGAAACAAACACAGCAATGTTAATTTAGCCTATAATGTGACGCAGTTTGAGGATCACATGTTGACACCTTGTTCTAATGAGTGAATTTAAGTGAAGACTGAGACAGTGGCTGCTCACACTTTGAAACATTAATAAGCAGGTCATGGGTGCAGTGTGTGTTCTTCAGTCTGCAGTAATATGTACTCGCACACTTCAGGATCTGTTCTTTTTCTACCTGATTTATCACAAAGACAGTTGGAGCTTTGTGTATACTCATCACCTTGTGTCCAGAATCTAGTATCATCAGAGAATGTGTCGCACACAGCCGTCTCCCTGTCCTGTACATCAGTGAGCAGCTGACTTCAACCATTATTGGACTTAATTACTATCTAACTAATTAATATTTAATGGTGCGCTGGTTGTTCTAATGTAACTGGTTTAATCATATTTTACAGTCAAACGTTTCAGTTATTAAAAATCAGGATACAACTTCCATAGGTTAAATTCTCTCGCAGCGGCACCGTTGTGCATCCTGGGCTTAGAGCCACTCAAGATGATCGTGATTGTTTTAAAGAAATACAAACAAGCCTGAGCAGTTTCCCCTACACCAGAGTGATATGTGGGATGTGAGAACAACTGTTCATGTTACTCAAGTGTGCTAAAAGAACTATGTGTTGATATTGTATTCACTCATCAGATTATATAGTCATCTAATTCATAGTTATTTGGATTATTTGGAGTCTGTTTGTCATGCTCATTCATTCAGAGGCCGTAATCATTTATTAGGCAGCTCTACTTCCTAAACCAATACATTTTATATAGTCCCTAACTCACCATCTATATCTGAACATTCCTCCTCACTGCGAGGGTCGGGTCTCTCAGGTCTCAGGACAGAATCTCCATCTGAAAAACAAGAACAAACAAAAGGTGAAACCTCATCCTGTGCAGTATAGGAAATGAAGACATACTGAAATTTCTTTTTACAAATTGACAGCAGTTTACAAGTGTTCATACATACTAATACAATCCAAAATAAGTTATCATAATATTCTGCACTCGTCATGTATGAAAACAGGAAGGACAAAATAATTTGAAGCACCTCAGTATAATGTAGTGCTCTATAACAGACCTTTAACTATGATCTCAGATGAACATAGAGTTGAAGTTACACATTTCTGACAAAATCAACAAAAACTAAACATTAGTATCTTTAGCTTTTGTTTAATTATAAAAGACTGTATAGGTGTATCTAATAAAGTGAGCTACAGGGTGCAGAAGAGGGCTGCATTAACTATGATTTTCTGTCTTAATTACTTTGTCCATAAAATGTCAGAAAATGTTCATCATAACCCAAAGATGTTCAGTTTACAACTGTATAAAGCAGAAAAAGCTTCAAATGTGTGAAGAGGTAAGTTAATATAGCTGAATAATATATAATATATATCATGGAATAGATTAAATTAAATGATTGATCTAATAATTTCAGTTCATGTCTAAAATAGACTGGATCCTATTTTTAAAAACATACCATCATCCACCTCGCTGCCTTGTTTCCTCTTTCTGCGGGTCGGCATCAGATGTTGATGTGGGACTTTCAACTGTGAAAAGATAAAGATCAAATATTAAAGCTCATGAGTCAAAAAAAACTTCTAGCGATTAAAAGAGCTTTGTAAATAAAGTTGTATGAATTACTCTTGATCTACTCATGTCACTAAACTATATTGATCTGTTGTTAACCATTTTCACTATACTATTCAGTATTTTAAACAGTTTTATTGAATTTTATTAGCACTGTACCTAATTAAGTGCCCACTCAGAATTTGTAGCTGTACCCATTTGCTTTGCTCCTGGTTAAATTTAACACATAACAACCTTGAAACTGCATTTTAACCTATATAGTTTACGGTTGAGGCAACATTTAACTGCGACATTATACAAAGATAAAACACTACTACACAAGATACTGAAAGAAACGACAAGAAATACTTCTTACAAATTCATTTGGCCACTTAATTAAATAATTAATTATATTCTGCAGTAAAAAAACGTTTCAAACGCAAAACCTTCCTGGAAAAATTAACATTGAACAGAGCATGAGATGACATAAAAATCAGAAATCTAAACTCTTACCTGCACAGAAATTGTTTGAAGAAAGTGTCTGCCGCAGCTAAGTCGAAGTTGCTCAAGTCTCCTTTTAAATCCGTCCAGTTTTCTTCTAAGTTTGTTCATTGCTTCTGAGCTCAGCGCATGTGCAGATCGGGCTTAATTGAAGGGTGGGGGATGGGCAGGTGAACGCTGCTCTGCCGTGTGCTCTGAGGCTGCAGCTCGCTGCAGCAGCCCAGGTAGAGGGGGGGTGCCCCTCCCCCTGATGGCCCATTAATTAAGGGTGAGCTGAAGGCCGCAGAGGACCACACAATATTCTGCACTTCTCAACTCTGACTCTCAGGCCTGTTTACAGGCTACAACATGGAAAATAAAGCAAGAATTACATTTACCAGTACAAGTAGTGATACCACAGTGGTAAAATACTTTGATACAAGTAAAAGTACTCCATTAGATTTTTTTAAATCTTTGTGATTTAAAAAAAATCTAATGGAGTACTTTTACCTGTATCAAAGTATTTTACCACTGTGGTATACTAGTACCAACAGTAAAAGTACTCAGCCTATTTCAGAATATATCTGATTATTGTAATTATGGATGTATTAATGTGTTCATTAATTTATGTTAAAGTTAGTAAAGGTTTTTGCTAACTGTATGTACCTTTGGGTGGTTGAATTTCCTATCTTATCTTGACCTGTAGTAATACATTTTATACTTTTTTTTGTTGATTAAATTTTGTAAGTAACTTTTAATTAAAGCTGTCAGCTGTAGTGGAGTGAGAAATACATTATTTCCATCTGAGTGGAGTAGAATATTAAGTGTTAGAAAATTTAAATACTCAAGAAGAAGTGCCTCAAAATTTAAGTACAGTAAATATACTTAAATGATGTAATGACCACCAAAGTATCACACAATATCCCATGCAGACACTACCACTGCACTAAGCAGCTCCTTCAGTGACAGACTCCTTTACCCCAAGTGTAGACTCTCACCCCCTATTAAAGATATTATATTATTATTGATATAATATAAAGATATTATCATTACATTTCTTCAGGTCCGCCTAAATCTTTACATGGAAAATAACACTGTAGAATGGTCATAATTTGTGCTACCTTCTTTAAATTTTAAACAAGTGTTCAATGATAGTGTCCCTATAGCCCCATATTGTGAGTTAGAGGCTCAGATGAAGGGACAGACAGTTGTTCATCCTGAAAAACATTTCTTATTTTAGGCGAACTTAAGTTTTATATTTTATTTATTGACTTCAGTGTCCCATTACTCTGTTTCTGTATCACCTAGAGTGTTTCTGACACTTTCACAAGAACCTTCAAGGTGTTTGCTTTCTGGCAAGACCTTGTGGATGCATGTAGTCAGAGCGGTTCAGAAGCTACAATAATTTTAATAATTTGGGTATGTCATATTAGGCGCTTTTGCTCCGGTGTAATAAATCAGCAGTGCCAGTGGGGGCGATAGAGAGCAAAAAGCGTTTTTGCTCCGGTGTAATAAATCAGAAGTGCCAGTGGGGGCGATAGAGAGCAAAAAGTGTGTGTACTCAGATCCTGTACACACACACGACGATACACACAAATACACACATTTTTCCAAAATTACTATTTTTCTGAGGACCTCTCTGAAACTTTGAGAGAAGCATATAAATAGGCTCTGGAGGCGATGACAGTGAAAATAAAGTGAGGACCGGCCTAAATGTCCTCACTTTGTAGATTGGTCCTCACTCCAAGGGTCTAAAACTGTAGGTGGTCCTCACAATGATAGTTGTGCAAACACACGAACACACACACAAGATTGTCTTTGTAATCATCGTATGCTACACAACAGGAGGCCTGAGACCCCAAGTGTGTGTGTGTGTGTATACGCTGTGTGTGTGTGTGTGTGTGTGTGTGTGTGTGTGTGTGTGTGTGTGTGTATACGCTGTGTGTGTGTGTGTGTGTGTGTGTGTGTGTGTGTGTACGCTGTGTGTGTGTGTGTGTATACGCTGTGTGTGTGTGTGTGTGTGTGTGTATACACTGTGTGTGTGTGTGTGTGTGTGTGTATACACTGTGTGTGTGTGTGTGTGTGTGTGTGTGTGGTTTGATTAAAAAGCTCTTTGTGGTTTTCACATGCTAATCGTTCCATTATCAGCAGGATAAAAGAGAGTTCAGCTGCTTAAAGACAAACAAATGACTTCTGGCACACACACACCATACATGGCTAATGAGTGCTGTGTGTGTGTGTGTGTGTGTGTGTGTGTGTGTGTGTGTGTGTGTGTGTGTGTGTGTGTGTGTGTGTGTGTGTCTGAATCTGTCGGGTTCTGCAGCTTCGCGATCACCTGAAGAAGAAATCCTGTCATGTCGGCGACAGGAAGCATTCATGACATCACTTGTCAGCTTACACACGGCGCCAACTGTGATGTCATCGCCGAGCTGAAAGGCCGGTCCAGTATGTGAAGTCCAGACTGGATCCAAAGAGCTTTCAGGAGGCCGGACTGACAGCAGATCAGCCGAGGCTTGAATCAGAGCGGAACGAGGCGACGGGACGGTGAGAACTTTGTTTCTAACACGTGAAGCTTCATGTCACCGAAACGAGGAGCTAAAACAGACTGAAAAGCTCTGTCAGGTGACAGATTCCACCAAACTAACTCCAATAAACGCGCCGGAGAGACAATCTGCTGAGGAACGTGGAACATTTAACAGATCAGCAGCTGATGGAGACACATCGTTCATCGCTCCATGACGATTCAGCCTCTGGAACCAACGAAAAGTCTGTGGTCATATAATCGTTTGTCCACGACGAACAAGACATGAATCATGAAGGTGATCGAAGATGGTTTCCTCTTACGCGGGACTCACACCGGACGCGTGTCAGCCGCGGAACGGCAGCGGAGCGAGCCGGCCGTATTCACGCGAGATCACGTGATCACGCGAGAATCCTGGACGTACACGAGACCCAGCGACAAACAGTGTAAACAACAACAACAAACAGCTGACTCTGCTTCTCCGACGTGGAGGAGATTATAAAAAGCATCTGTTGTGTCATAAATGATTGTGTGTTGTCAGTCTCTCGTCGTCCATGTTGAGACCCTTTGATCGATCTTTGATCACCTGGTGCCACCGGTCATGACGTAACGTTGATGTGAAGTTGTAAAAAGCTACATGAACTGTGTATTGTGTTTTATTTTGAAAGGGGGCGGAAGTTTATTACGTTGATTCTGTGTCGGGTTTCCTGTCTGGTGCGCAGTGCTTGGTGAAATTTACGAGGTTCAGCAGCGGCTCGCTGAAAAAATAGAAATGCAACGGAAAGCTCGCGCCGTGTCGCGGAGAGCCGCTGCTGAGCCGCGCCCGGTGTGAGTGTCTCATTGACTGGACTGGAAACTATCTGCTACGGTGACCGCGGCGCTGCCGGTGCGAGTTGGCCTTCATCCGCGAGACTTCATCAGTTCTGAACCAATGACACAAAGACCGATCTACGATAACAGACACAGTGTTTCAGTCATAACTTCAACGAGTGGTCGTGTCTCAGACGTCGTGGTTGGTTCGAGCTCGTCCTGCTGCCCCTGAAAGAATCAATACTCTGGTCAAATAAAAATTCATTTAACCCAGCTGGAGTTTGTGTCCTTGCTGTCATAGACCACCCGTCCATGTCCTCCATTGTTCCTGTGTTTGGACCGTGCTGAAGATTTTCACGTGGTGTCACTATGACGATCAGCTCGGTGTCTAATAACCAGCCACACGAGTGTTTCCGATCCACCTTCATACTTTCACACATGTCAAAGATTCATCTTCATGCATTGACTTTTTCCCATGTGTCAGGTCCATCGCTCCAAAAATCTCGACACCAAAATCCATCTCAATATTCTGGCACGTGCTTCAATCATCGTCCAACAGATGCAGCTCGAACACGTCCCTGCTCCAGGATCCTTCAGGTAAAGAGTCTCTCACTGTTCTCTGCCGGATCATGGTGGATCGGTTCCTCTGGGCTGGGAGCGAGTTGCTGCCACAAGTCGAGGAGTTCGAGTATCTTGGGGTCTGGTTGACGAGTGATGGGAAAATGGACCGTCAGGTTGGTGCAGCGTCTGCAGGACTGTGGACGTGGTACCGGACCGTTGTGGTTCAGAGAGCTGAGCTTCCACGTTTTAAATCCTCACCTATGGCGTCTAGTAGTTTTCGTTGACCAATACATTTTCCTGCAATAAGTCAGAGTGACGTGGAGGTCTGAGTTTTTTAAGACCAGACTGTTTGGTCCGCTTTGAACGGACCAGAGTCCGGTACCTTGGAAAGTCCAGTTCACTTGGGCAGGTGTGAAAGCTCACTCTGAAAACGTGGGTCTCGGTCCGCTTGCAGAGTGAACCCTGGTGCTGGTTCTCTCACAGCAGGAAAGCAAAGAAGCTATCCAGCGAAACAAACATCAGAACCGATGAGCCGGGTTTTCTTCTTCTTCCTGGTGCTTTGTTGACCGTCCTAGTCAGAGCTCGTTCTGGGCAACAGCGCCCCCAAACGAGCAGCTGCTGTAACTGCAGGACGTGGTCCAGTGTGAAAACGAACCAAACCAAATCAAACCGAGTCCCTCAGATTATCCTGGTGTGAAAGCAACATGAGATCCACGCCCACCTGACCCGACTCGACCTACAAACCACCAGCTGTGCGCTTCACACCAGCTCAGGACTGAGCGGCGTGATCCACTGTAAACCTGATGTAATATGCACATGTGCTTTACACTCAACCTGCCGCCTCGTGAAGGAGAGAGTCCATCAGGTGTGATGCAGATCAGGAGCGAGGCTTTCCAACAAACCGGCTCTGGTTCTTGAACTGGTTTCATTAAGGCAACGATAAATAATCTAAAATGAGAGTCCCACATGTATTTGGAGGTGGCACGCCGTGTCTCAGGAACTTCATGAAAGTTCGGGTACCTGTCCAGAACTTCACCTTTGCTTTGAGTATTAATGCTGAGCTGCTCAAAGAGGAGAACAGAGATGAATCTTTAACTGATTCTGTTTCTGCTTTTTCTCGGAGGTCAGAGGTCGCAGGTCTTCCATCGCTGCACACAGAGTGCGAGGGCGACGGCCTGACTGGAATATGAAGTCCTAAGTGAGTCTGGTAATGTCCCTGAGGAGAATAATTTATGACTGTAGACCTGACATCACTCATATCACACTTTAGCTCTTTCTTCTTAACTCCCATCTGTCAGCCTCTCGCTCATCTCTCTCGTCTCTGATTGGTTCAGAGTCAAACAGCAGCGTCACGTCTCAGCAGGAGGACGAACAGCGTTCCACAGATGAAGACGGCGAAAGGTAAGAAGTTGGAGGACGGTGATGTGGAGGAAGGATGTTTCAGAGATCTGATGGAGCTACAGCACCACCCACACAGGTTTACACAAGCTGCCTCAAGAACAACGTTCACACAGATGCATCCTCCGACGATGAGGGATGAAGAAACGCACGGCTGTCCTCGGCACACACTGGGATATTTGAATATGTACGTTTGTACTTTCTCGCAAAATAACAATTTACAGGTGATTTCACTCCAAACTGGAAACTGTCGAAATGCCACCACGATGAAAGGACGCTGCTTAGAAACAGTCTGAGCAAACTGAAGAGCCGAAAGGGACGTCGCAGTTTTTAAGGATATGAAACAGAAATATTTCACATACACACTTCACCAAAGCTTTAACGATTCATCTTCTACTGATCGATTGAATCGTCTGGTGAGATTTCATGAGACAACTGTAAAACAATAACAGCTAATACTTTAAATCCAAAACACGTCTGAACCCACAATTATCAGTTTGGATCGGAGAGTCCAGTCAGGTCTGGACCTGTGTGTGTGTGTGCGTGTGTGTGTGTGTGTGTGTGTGTGTGTGTGTGTCTGTGTGTGTGTGTGAGTGTGTATCTGTGTGTGTGTGTGTGTGTGTGTGTGTGTGTGTGTGTGTGTGCGTGCGTGAATACGCCTACTTACTTGTTTACATAATCCAGTATGAATAAACATGAGACTATTTATGAATAAACATGTATCGCTGTAAACACACACACACACACACACACACACACACACACACACACACACACACACACACACACACAGATTCCCATATTACCAACAACAGGGGACTCTAATTATACCAAGACTAAGTGAGGACCAACAAAATATTAAATATAGTTTTTTATTTTATATTTACTTTTAAAAATTGTAAATCATTAGTTTCTTACACAGATGAAATAAAATGATCACGAATATGTATCAATTAGTTTTTTTTAAGATGTGAGGAGCTAACAGTTCCTCAAATGTCCACTTGAGACTACGTCCAGGTTTTAGACAGTCTGCGGGGACGTCACGGAGACTACGCCCAGGTTTTAGACAGTCTGCGGGGACGTCTCAAAGACTACGTCCAGGTTTTAGACAGTCTGTGGGGACGTCACGGAGACTACGCCCAGGTTTTAGACAGTCTGTGGGGACGTCACGGAGACTACGCCCAGGTTTTAGACAGTCTGCGGGGACGTCACAGAGACTACGCCCAGGTTTTAGACAGTCTGCGGGGACGTCACGGAGACTACGTCCAGGTTTTAGACAGTCTGTGGTCTCAGATATGGCTTTAGAATGATTTATAGCAGGACCTTCAACATGTCCCTGTTGTCTTGGCAGTCTTGGTGTTTGTGACCACACAGAGGTCCACTGCTGGATATGTACACACACACACAGACACACACACACACACACACACACACACACACACACACACACACACACAGACACACAACACACACACACACACACACACACACACACACACACACACACACACACACTCAGCTCTGGGAACTCTCAGTGGTTCATGAATATTCATGCAGCAGTTCTGTCGTTCGTTCTCACACTCGTTCGTTCTGTTTTCCTCTCAGTCAGACTGACAGCTCTCTCAGGCTCGATTGACACTCGTCCTGCTAAGCTTCTCCTTCTCTCTCCTACTTCTTCCCTCTTTCCTTTCCTTTCCTTTCCTTTCCTTTCCTTTCCTTCATTATCGTCCTTTGCTTTTCTTTCACAGCTCACAGCTAATATTCTGATATTTAATTCAAACACATGGACCCGAGCTGCTCTTATTGCACAATAACCTTCACATTAGAAAACAGATTTTTCTTATATTAGTGATAGTTATTTCCTCCTCCGTGTCCTCTCCCTCTTCATCTTCATCTTCTTCCTCTTTTGTTTTCTCTTCTTGACCGTAAACAAATAAAGAAACCCACCCACAGTATACGAACATGAATCTATGCATTACATTACCTCCAAAATCTGGAACAACAACAGGGAACACTACCGGTTCAGAGGTTCTGTCTCTGTGTTCACTGTTAGACTGGACACTGCCGGTTCAGAGGTTCTGTCGCTGTGTTCACTGTTAGACTGGACACTGCCGGTTCAGAGGTTCTGTCTCTGTGTTCACTGTTAGACTGGACACTGCTGGTTCAGAGGTTCTGTCTCTGTGTTCACTGTTAGACTGGACACTGCCGGTTCAGAGGTTCTGTCTCTGTGTTCACTGTTAGACTGGACACTGCCGGTTCAGAGGTTCTGTCTCTGTGTTCACTGTTAGACTGGACACTGCCGGTTCAGAGGTTCTGTCTCTGTGTTCAATGCTAAGACTTTCATTAATTTTCTATGGACTAATTTAATAGTATATAGTTTTTATTTTTCTCTCTATTTTTAGTTTTATTTCTTATTTCTATCAAACAAAAATCTATATTTTTTACTTTTTATTTAGGTTTCTATTTGTATCCTTGCACAGGTTCAATCTTCATTTGTCTGTTTTAATCTGTTTTTTGTGTCTCATGCTGCTCGTGATCAATCAAGTTTCTATCTTTATTGTTGTTATTAACCTAAACAAATTCCTTGTATGTGACAATCAGCTCGTTCACACAGTAAAATAACTTTCATGCTTTTCTGAACAGACGACATAAACAAACAGCTGTTTGAATAACTGAAGCTCAAAAATCATTTCATGTCGCACGTCAATAAAAAGTCTGAAAGATTAAAAACAAACGAAGATAAAAGTTGGACTGGAAAAGAAGTTCATAATGAAACTTATTGTTTTCATGATTCTTTTGGTGCTGACGTCAAACAGGCAGGAGGACATCGCCCCCATGTGGTCACATCAGCACACTGCAACCTGACAATGCACATGAACATTAATATAAAAATATGGACAAACAGGAAGCTGTGAAGTTAAACTGAAGTTGTTTCAGGCTTCATGTTGATTTCATTTCTTAATAGTGATAATAATAAAGTTTGGGGTTCGATGCTCAAATGAAACTGTTCAGCTACCAGATGTGTTCAGGTCTGATCCAGCAATATTAACTCATGGCCTTTCTGTAATCAAACAAATTTCTAAAATAAGAATGAAGTTTGGTATTTTTTACATTTTGCACCTCAGGCTCCTGAACAGTGAAACAAGTTTTCAAATATTCAAACAGCCAAAGGTGCAAAAATGTTTAATAAGTATTATATATACATACATAAATGTAGTGAAGCAAAAACTACAATATTTATTTAGTCGGACTCTGACTCCGACACATGGACTAACTCTTTGGACCTTCAAGTACTCGAGTAAATGTACTCAGTTACTTTCCACGGCTGCCTGTTGAAGAAGAGGCGGAGACGTCGCTGATCTGAGTTCACCTTTAATGACACAAACTGCCTCACACACACACACCAGCTCATCAAACATCAATAAATTAACACGGCATTGAAAAATTTAACATTTTATTTTGGCGGTCTGAAGGTTCAGCCAATCAGCTACAGGCTGAAACACTAAACATTTACATGTGTCTAAATACTCTGACCCTACAGAGACGCCGCAGACGCGTCACAACTAAAGAAAAATGACAAACTTTAAAAAATAAAAGGCGGCTGAGATTTATTGCGTTTTGTTTCGACGTCACTTCCTGTTTGTGGAGGTTTGTTTCCTGTCAGTTGATGAGCCGAGTCGTCGCTCTGGTCTCGATAACTCGTCGTCACTTCCTGTTGCGACATAAAACAAACAAACGACGGCAGGTCACGTTGAATCTTTACGGAGAAAACGGGACTAACTTTAAAAACGCGTGACGTCACTCGAGTCACGAGTTTTAGAGCCAGAGCGATGAACGCAACACACCGGGGCCTCTGAGCGGATTGTTGCATTCTGGGTAACGTAGGCACCGAGTTTGAACAAACAATTAGTTAATCTCCGTCTCTGCTGCGTCGATTTCATCTTTCGTTTTTTAACCGTCCATCGCAGCGTCACTGACGTGAAAACTAAACTTTAAAAATCAAACGCGCGGACGCGATGAGGCCACGCCCACCGTTTCTAAGACGACGAATCACAGAAAAGAAAGATGAAAAAAAAACTGGAGCGACTCCGTGGTCAGACGTCGGATCACTCGGGATCACGTGTCCTTACAAACACTCGGTGTGATGTCACTTCCTCCCGCTGTGACCACATGACGAAGCGGTGGTTATCGTAAAGGAACAGAACGCGAGTCGACCTCACCTGGCTGCTTCCTGTTTGCAGCTCGGGGGTCATGTGACACAAAGCTTGGAGCAGCTCCTCCTCTTCCTCCTCCTCCTCCCCCTGTCTCTCTCCTGTCCGTCGTCTCTCAGGTGCGCCTCCTCTTGGCTCCGCCCGGACTCGCCGGGTTGGAAGACGACAGCAGCTTCTCGGCCGCTCGACTCCTCTTCCTCTTCTCCGCCTCCTTACCTCCTGCTCCTCCTCCTCCACCTCCTCCTGTTGACGCTCCTCCCTCGCTCCCTCCCTTCTCCTTGTCTCGCTCCCTCTCTTTGTCCCGACTGCTGCTCGTTCGCTCTGACATCTTCACAGACGAGTTACTTCCTGTACAGACAGACAGACAGACAGGTATGAACTTTCACAATAAAGTTACCGGAGACGAACAAGGACCGCAGGTGGATATTTTTTCAAAATAAAAGCTTCAGTACCTTCTTCATGTGTAGCTGGAGGTTCTCTCTCCATCCTGAACTCCTCTTTGGTCTCCTCCTCTGAGCCCAGCTTACCTGCGCGCGCGCACACACACACACACACACACACACACACACACACACACACACACACACACACACACACACGTTTTTCCATCATCGCAGAACACAGTGTCACGCTGCAGCCAATCAGACGCTCAGACCGTCCGACCCCAGACATTATCACTGACACTGCAGCAGCACAGACACTCAACAAAGTCAGTCAAAGGCAGCTTGAGGTTGCCAAGCAACCAGGGTCAGCTGCAGGTCAGAGCAGTTAACTGCAGCTGTGCTCTGTCTGTGTGTGAGTGACTGCTGAGAGACACAGAAAACCTCTAAATGAAGCCCCTCCAACTAGTGGACGCTAATGCCAAACGGTAGGTGGTATCAAAAAGCCCAAATGAGTGTGAGCATCCTCATCTTGTCGACCATGTGGATGCTGAATTTCAGTGTGTGAAGTTAAAAACTGTGACCTGGGCAGAGAGAGAAAGAACAGGTGCCCCGTGCTCATCCTCGTCACTCCGACATCAGACTGACCACGATCACATGATCAGCTCCGTGTCCGGTGTGGCGTCCTCACCTTCTTTAACTTCCTGGATGATGTCATCAGGTAGAGAGAAACTCTTCTCTGTGTTTGGAAACGGCAAGATCTCCGACTCATGCTGAAACACACACACACACACACACACACACACACACAGTCAAACACTACAAATACTGAATGTGTGTGTGTGTGTGTGTGTGTGTGTGTGTGTGTGTGTGTGTGTGTGTGTGTGTCCTCACCAGAGCCTGCATGTCGTACATGGTTCCCAGGTGATCCCAGATGACGGAGGACGACACCTGCCGGCCGATGTTCTGACTGAACTTGTCTCTGATGCAAATCATGTGGAAGTGACGGTTCACACCTGAGACAGGTAGAGGAAGAGGAAGAGGAGGGCACAGAGAAATTACCAAAATTAAACATCCTGTAAAGAGACAAAACCTGACCACATGACTCAACTCTGATTTACAGAGTTTATGATGGACAGTGAAGTGACCTGCTGACAGCTGTAGCTGCTGTTAGCTCATGCTAGCTCAGTTTGTTAGCGGCTGTTAGCTCAGTTCTGCTTGTATATATTGTATATATATATATATATTGCATGTATGTATATATTTTTATTTGTATATTTTTACTTTTTATTTTATTTTTATCTTTTATTTTTTTATACTTTTATTTTTATTTCATATTTATTTTATTTTATTTTATTTTACATATGTTCGGACAGAGAGAAACGCAATTTCAATTCTGTGTATGTCTTGTACATTTGCAGTCTTGACAATAAAACATCTTGAATCTTGTTAGCTGCTGTTAGCTCAGTTTGGTAGCTGATGTTAGCTCAGTGTGGTAGCTGCTGTTAGCTCAGTGTGGTAGCTGCTATTAGCTCAGTGTGGTAGCTGCTGTTAGCTCAGTTTGGTAGCTGCTGTTAACTCAGTGTGGTAGCTGCTGTTAGCTCAGTGTGGTATCTGCTGTAAGCTCAGTTAGCTGCTGTTAGCTCGCTGTGGTAGCTGCTGTTAGCTCAGTGTGGTAGCTGCTGTTAGCTCAGTGTGGTATTTGCTGTTAGCTCAGTGTGGTATTTGCTGTTAGCTCAGTTAACTGTTGTTAGCTCAATGTGGTAGCTGCTGTTAGCTCAGTTAGCTGCTGTTAGCTCAGTGTGGTAGCTGCTGTTAGCTCAGTGTGGTAGCTGCTGTTAGCTCAGTGTGGTAGCTGCTGTTAGCTCAGTGTGGTGGCTGCTGTTAGCTCGGTGTGGTAGCTGCTGTTAGCTCAGTGTGGTAGCTGCTGTTAGCTTAGTTTGTTAGCTGCTGTTAGCTGATTGTGGTAGCTGCTGTTAGCTCAGTTTGGTAGCTGCTGTTAGCTCAGTGTGGTAGCTGCTATTAGCTCAGTGTGGTAGCTGCTATTAGCTCAGTGTGGTAGCTGCTATTAGCTCAGTTTGGTAGCTGCTGTTAGCTCAGTGTGGTAGCTGCTGTTAGCTCGCTGTGGTAGCTGCTGTTAGCTCAGTGTGGTAGCTGCTGTTAGCTCAGTGTGGTATCTGCTGTTAGCTCAGTTAACTGTTGTTAGCTCAATGTGGTAGCTGCTGTTAGCTCAGTGTGGTAGCTGCTGTTAGCTCATTGTGGTAGCTGCTGTTAGCTTGCTGTGGTAGCTGCTGTTAGCTCAGTGTGGTATCTGCGGTTAGCTCAGTTAGCTGCTGTTAGCTCGCTGTGGTAGCTGCTGTTAGCTCAGTGTGGTAGCTGCTGTTAGCTCAGTGTGGTAGCTGCTGTTAGCTCAGTGTGGTAGCTGCTGTTAGCTCAGTTAGCTGCTGTTAGCTCAGTGTGGTGGCTGCTGTTAGCTCAGTGTGGTAGCTGCTGTTAGCTCAGTGTGGTATCTGCTGTTAACTCAGTTAGCTGCTGTTAGCTCGCTGTGGTAGCTGCTGTTAGCTCAGTGTGGTAGCTGTTGTTAGCTCAGTTAGTTGCTGTTAGCTCAGTTAGTTGCTGTTAGCTCGCTGTGGTAGCTGCTGTTAGCTCAGTGTGGTAGCTGCTGTTAGCTCAGATAGCTGCTGTTAGCTCAGTGTGGTGGCTGCTGTTAGCTCAGTGTGGTAGCTGCTGTTAGCTCAGTTAGCTGCTGTTAGCTCAGTGTGGTAGCTGCTGTTAGCTCAGTGTGGTAGCTGCTGTTAGCTCAGTTAGCTGCTGTTAGCTCAGTGTGGTGGCTGCTGTTAGCTCAGTGTGGTAGCTGCTGTTAGCTCAGTGTGGTATCTGCTGTTAACTCAGTTAGCTGCTGTTAGCTCGCTGTGGTAGCTGCTGTTAGCTCAGTGTGGTAGCTGTTGTTAGCTCAGTTAGTTGCTGTTAGCTCAGTTAGTTGCTGTTAGCTCGCTGTGGTAGCTGCTGTTAGCTCAGTGTGGTAGCTGCTGTTAGCTCAGATAGCTGCTGTTAGCTCAGTGTGGTGGCTGCTGTTAGCTCAGTGTGGTAGCTGCTGTTAGCTCAGTTAGCTGCTGTTAGCTCAGTGTGGTAGCTGCTGTTAGCTCAGTGTGGTAGCTGCTGTTAGCTCAGTTAGCTGCTGTTAGCTCAGTGTGGTAGCTGCTGTTAGCTTGGTGTGGTAGCTGTTTGTGTCTTCTGAATAAAAGCTTTACGAACATTTATTTGAACATTGGACCGGATGTCCGGTCTGCATTCGGGCTGTCCCGGGTTAAACCGGTGCAGAGCAGGTTAGCCGTTGATGCTAACGTCGTTAGCTGTGTCTTACCGACGGGTTTGTGTCCGATCATCGCGTGGAACAGACACACCTCCACCTCGTGGCTCCACACCACCGAGTCCTCCCCGGCACCCAGCCCCGAGTCCGGAGGCTTCTCGTCGGTCTGATTCAGCGTCACGTCTGCCTCCCCCATGTTGGACTGAGCTAACTGAGCTAACTGCTAACAGCTCCGGACTGTTTTGTTCCGCCTGCGCCGGCAACCGGAACTCTGTTCTTTCATAATAAATGTCATCTTTTCAAAATAAAATGTTAAAGAAAAATACAAGTTCCACAGTTTCATATATACACATACATACATACATATATATCTTGGTTTTAAGTGACGTTGTCTTTTTAACTTTCTATTTGTCTATTTGGCTGGTTCGTGTAGTGTATGAGTTTTTTTTTAAAACTGCCTTCACTTCAGATGAAAAAGTTCAGTTATTCTGAAGTAGACTAAAAACATTTGATAAATTATTTTTATTTATATTAGTGTACAAACTGAACTTTGTATTCACAGCCATGTTACCACGATGATGAACTCTGTGTGTAAAAGAAGAGTCGGACTCGGACGTGTGCGTCTCTACATGGTGATTCAAAACACCAAAAACTTTATTGCAAATAAAATCGATACAGTCGGAGCCGTGAAACGACTTCGTGCACAACCAGAGAAAAAACTGAAGGTTTCGTTATATTTAAAATGAAGAGGAGCTGCTGAACGAACGTCACTGAGCTGATGAGCAACAAACTTTTTCTTTTTTTTTTTTCCTTTTTTTACATCAAAATAAAAACTGTGCATCTCTTAATAAAGCATCAACATCAAGAACACCGAGAGAGAATAATGAGGAGGGCCGAACACGACCAGTCAGAGGACGCTTCTGTTTTAAGTGTTCAAAAACTTTAAATTAAAACCTCCCAAAATATCTTTAAATAATAACCAGAGTAAATAAAATCAAAAGCTTTTGATGAACTGAAAAAAAAATATTTTTTTTGATGTGAGAAAAACAAAACTTTTATTTTGAAATTCTGACATTGACACCTCTTTAAAGGGCCACACACCAATTTTAAACCTCAAGCTCAGTGTACTCGTCATACACGTGTGGGGGGTCTTTAAAACTAAACTTTTACTACAAATCCTGATTCTGATCTTCGTTTGTCACGTGACATTTGTCTGTCCACTCAAAGTTCATATTTTTAAACTTTTGTCAATGAATAAAAACAAAAAACAGGAAACAGCTGATCAGTCTGAGAACACTTAAAAAAACAAGCCCAACCTCCTCTGCTCATTCCTACAGCTCATTGGATGAACAGCTGAAGGGTCCCTCCCCCCTCCCAGCTGTTCCACCAATAAGACGTGAGAATGAGGACGGGTTGGCTGGAGGTGTCCTCCTCCTCATAGGCCAGAACTTTAAGACTGAGTCAGGTGGAGCAGGCGGGTGAACGCTCACCTGTCTGCATCAATCATCAGGTCGACCCTGAAGCACCAGGTCAAGGTCCAGGACCAGGTCCAGGAGCAACAGAGCTTGTGGAAAACGTTTGGTCCCTTTGGTTTAGAACCACATCTGTCTTTAATCTGAACTTTAATGTACCGCTGTCACTTCCTGTGTAGACATTGGGTGTAAACTCGGAGCGGGAGGCGGCTCAGCTTGAAGTTCTGGCCTTACAAGAAAAACTAAACCAATCAACAGAAACGCTGACGGAGGAAGCAGAAGGCTGAGAGACGGCGAACAGGAAGTCACCCCGTACGAGCTCGACAGACGCAGCTCTGTAAGGAGGAGCGCTTGTTTCACAGCGTTTGTGCATAAAACAAGCGCTCCTTCCTGGCTTATCTGAGACAGACGATGAGCCGTGGCGGCGCCGCGGTGACATCAAACGTGTCGCTCGACTCCGTGAACGCTCAACTCGTCGGCCTGCGGATGGTTGGTTTTATTTTGGAGGGATAACCGTCTGAACTTCCTGTGAGAGTCTGAAACGACCTCACACACGCAACATCACGACGGCAGCCATTACCACGGAAACCAGTGGCCGTTCCCATGGTTACCAGAGACAAAGACGTTGGCTACACGAGTCCCAGCCCCCCCCCCCACCCAGTGACAAACAGGAAGCAGGAGAGGCGGAGGGGGCGGGGCTACAGTGAAATGTGGCGGCAGCAGGCTGGATGGGGGAGGGGGGGGGCAGCGATGGATGCTATTGGTCCTTTTTCTCTGATGAGTCATCTTTAGCTCCTTCCTCTTCAGGAGAAGACTCCTCGTACCTGCGGGAGGAAGAAGAAGAGACAAAAAAGGATGTTTAGTGACGTCATCATTAAACAGAACTTTGACTTCATTAATTAGAAAGAATCTTTGCTTCTCTGATCAGCTGATTATCAGCTGACTCGTCATGATTCTGCTTCCTGTTTGTTGGAGGTCGTTACAGCTCAAACATTAACGAGCTTTGACGATGAGGACAGACGGATGATTGACAGCACTCGCCTCGTTAACGGGCTCATTACCTGCCCAGGTGACTAGAGGAGGTGGGGCAACGACAAAGGGGCGGGGCCTCTACATGTGGGGCGTGGGCTGTAATCGGCGGCGGCGCGGGGAGGAGCCCGTCGCCATAGCGACGGCATCCATGGAGCTAGCCAGGCTGGCAGGCGAGCCACTGACGGTGGGGTAGGAAGTGAGCCTGGGAGAGCCCGGGAGGACTTCCTGTGACGACTCATAGCTAACCACGGGGGGGGGAGAAGGAGAAAGAGGAGGAAGAGGAGAAGGAGAAAAGAGGAGGAGGAAGAAGAGAAGAGGAAAAATAAGGAGGAGGGAGGAGAAGAGGGGGGGAGGGGGAGAGAGGGAGAGGATGTAAGAAGAGACATGGTGGAGAAAGAAAAGGAGAACAGACAGAAAAGACGTGTTATGTTTTTATTTCTTTAAATTTTTTCGACTGATAAAATCTGAGAAACGATGAAGAGGAGGGGCGGTCGATAACGTTTATTTAACGCCTGGGGAACGCCTGTCTAGCTCGTCTCTCATTGGTCAGACAGTTTGTTGGATGTAACGCGTAATCAGCTCGTTAATCGTGATGACGGAGTGATGAAGAGGATGATGAAGCAGCTGGTCATGTGATCAGGTCACGTGTCAAACACTTTATCTCATTAAATATTAAAATTAGTTTAACGAGTCTGTTTGTCAGGACGAGGAGGTGAAGAAGAGGATGATGGGTAAAGAGGTGAGCCGCTGTCAGAGTGACGATGAAGATTATAACTCCTGAGGCTTCAGCCGTCCAACCACGGCACAGGAACAGAATCATGTGACCAGAAGCTTTCTGTTAGAAACCCGTCAGTTTGAATCGTCTCCACAACGACGCTGACTAATTAAAGAATCAATCAGTGACCATGACGACCAGGATGTGTGGTTGCCGTGGTTACTCACCTGAACATCTCTGTAAGCTCTCCTTTGAACAACGCCACGATGACGGGGAAGCCGACGCACGCCGGGACCAGGTACAGGAGGGCGGGCTGCAGGGAGACAGACAGACAGGGAGGGAGTCGGGGAGGGAGACAGACAGGCAGACAGGGAGGGAGACAGACGGGGATGGAGACAGACAGGCAGGGAGACAGACAGACAGACAGGTCATTATTACAGATCGTGTTCGTATTTTCATCTGGACTGTCGGCCATTTTGAAACATCACACTATGGACCCTGTGACCTCTAACCCCGCCCCTCGTACCTGTGACCCCGCCCCTCGTACCTGTGACCCCGCCCCTCGTACCTGTGCGTGTTTGAAGGTGTGCATGACAAAGATAGTGAGGCCCAGTCCGAAGATGTAGGCCAGGAAACTGGAGTAGAAATACGTCCTGCTGTTCTTCTTCAGACTGCAGACAGACGGACAAGACTTTAACTCAACAACAACGTCACAGCAACGTTACAACGTCACAGCAACACGGCAACATCACAATGTTACAGCAACGTTGTAATGTTACAATGTTACAGCAACGTCACAATGTCACAGCAACGTCACAACGTCACAGCAACGTCACAACGTCACAGCAATGTCGCAACGTTGTAATGTTACAATGTTACAGCAACGTCACACCGTCACAATGTCACAGCAACGTTACAACGTCACGGCAACATCACAATGTTACAGCAACATTGCTACAATGTTACAGCAACATTGCTACAATGTTACAGCAACGTCACAGCAACGTCAAAACGTTACAGCAACGTTACAACAACTTCACAGCAATGTTACAGCAACGTTACAACAACGTCACAATGTTACAGCAACGTTACAACAACATCACAGCAATGTTACAGAAACGTCACAACAATGTCACAGCAACATCACAGCAACGTTACGTCACAGCAACGTCAGTGTTACAGCAACGTTACAACAACGTCACAATGTTACAGCAACGTTACAACAACGTCACAATGTTACAACAACGTCACAACAACGTCACAGTGTTACAGCAACATTCAAACACAGCCGAGGAGCACCACAGGAGGAGGAGGAGTAGTTACCTGACATCGAAGCGCAGCAGCAGGGCGATGAAGATCCCGGGGATGACGATGTCGCCCAGCCCGAGCATGGCGAAGTTACTCGCTTCAAGTCCTTTCTCCAACAAGTCCTGAGGAAACACCACTGAAGAAGAACACAGCTGTTCACGGGGATGTTACACGCATGACAGGAAATACACAAAGGCACACAGGAAGTGCTCATGCTCACGTTTGATTGGTGCTTCAAAGGACTTGGCGACCGTTACCATGACGTTGGTCCCGAACACCTGAAGAGAAGAAGAGAGCGATGACCTTTGACCTTTGACAGACTCAGACTGATTCTGACGAGTCATCGTGAACGCGCTCTCACCCAGAACACGTCGTAGACGAACAGCCCCCCCAGCAGGATGCAGCCGGTACTGACGTTGTTCAGGTGGAGCAGCTCCACCCCGTTCAGGGCGAACGCCAGGCCAAACAGGTTATTGGCTATCCAGTGCTGTGAGGTCACAAAACACTGACACGTTATTGGCTGTCCAATGACAGGGCCGGACAGAGCTGGTCACATGATCAGACGTTACCTTTTTGAACAGGTACCAAACTCCAACCACGCTGCTGATGAGCAGACATACCAAGTTCTTAGTGTCGAACTCATAGTTGACGATTTCTGAGGAGAGACGGAGAGAGACAGGAGGAGGAGGAGTAGAAACAGGAGGAGGAGGAGTAGAAACAGGAGGAGGAGGAGGAGGAAGAGAGACAGGAGGAGAAGGAGGAGAAGAGAGAGGAGGAAGAGAGACAGGAGGAGAGACAGGATCAAACAAAGTTTTCAGGAGTTAACATGACTTCATGTCAGACAGACAGGTGGAGGTGATGTCATCAGTCGTGTTGTCGTCATCTCACCTTCTTTGGACTCTCCGGAGCCCTGAGTGAAGAGCAGCTGGTACTGTTTGTTTGGGAAAGATTCTGGAAAGATTCTGGACATCAGTGGGCTGAGAGAGAGACAGGCAGACAGAGAGACAGACAGAAACAGAGTGAACCCCCAACTGGAGTTGCATGGTACCCACAGTACCAGCGGCACCCCGCGGTGCCCACGACACCCCGCGGTGCCCACGACACCCCGCGGTGCCCAGGCGTGCACGGCTTACAGTCACAAACACGAGACAACGCGCTCACCATGGCAGGAGCACCGGGCCCGAGTGCAGAGTCTGCCGCGGCGTCGTCGTCAGTGACGACACTAAATTGTTTTAGTCTAATTCTACTTCAGCAGTATTCTGTTCATCATGCACCAAATAACATTATAGGTAATTAATAAGTATTTATAACTTGTACAATTACATCGCAGTTCAAAAAAAAAAAAAAAAGGAAAAAAAAAAAGGCTGCAGTATCGTGATACTTGGTCTGGTACACCATCGTGATACTTGGTCTGGTACACTATCAGGATACTTGGTCTGGTACACCATTGTGATACTTTGACTGGTACACCGTCGTGATACTTTGACTGGTACACTGTCGTGATACTTAGTCCGGTACAGTATCGTGATACTTGGTCTGGTACACCATTGTGATACTTTGACTGGTACACCATTGTGATACTTTGACTGGTACACTATCGTGATACTTGGTCTGGTACACTATCGTGATACTTGGTCCGGTACAGTATCGTGATACTTGGTCTGGTACAGTATCGTGATACTTGGTCTGGTACAGTATCGTGATACTTGGTCTGGTACAGTATCGTGATACTTGGTCCGGTACACTATCGTGGTTACTCATGTTGGTATCGTGACAGCTCTAACCACCAACACTCACATCACCTGATTCTCTTTGAGTACTTGAACTTGGTTTACCTCATGGTGTGAGACAGGGCGAGGACGCCGAGTCCGAAGAAGTAGACAGACAGCAGCAGGTTGATGTACTCCTGAGAGAACACCTGCAACAAAACACACAGGTGACGTGAGGCCCTTGCAGGACGGCTGAGGAAACCCCGAGTGTGTACCTCCCAACCCCGATCATCATCATCATCATCATCATCATCATCATCCTCACCTTGAAGAACAGGTAGAGTCCAAACAGAGTACAGCTGGCGATGATGGGAAACCTTGCCGCGTCCCGGCTGGTGATCGTCTCGGGCATGTCTGATGAATTCTGGGAGGAAGACAAACACAGACGATGAAGAGTGAGACAGGAAGTAGATTTACAGAAAGACAAACTGGGACAGGGGAGGAGACAAGGACACGAGGACAGGAGGAGGACTGGGTCAAACACGACCATGTTTGAGTCCAAACGGCTCTCACAGGAGAGTCTGAATCAACTCCAGCTGATGGAGACGAGCGTCGGTGCTGTGGGTGGATGATGGTGGTGCTGCTGCCTCAGCGTGAACACTGACCACGGGACCACTGTCCAACGTGTTGGACTCAGGT
>ML240766.1:0-7500 GCA_004119915.2 Collichthys lucidus | reverse complement strand
TGTGTGCAGACTGTATGCAGACTGTATGCAGACTGTGTGCAGACTGTGTGCAGACTGTATGTAGACTGTATGTAGACTGCACTGCAGACTGTATGTAGACTGTATGCAGACTGTATGCAGACTGTATGTAGACTGCACTGCAGACTGTATGTAGACTGTATGCAGACTGTATGTAGACTGTATGTAGACTGTGTGCAGACTGTATGTAGACTGTATGCAGACTGTATGCAGACTGTATGTAGACTGTATGTAGACTGTATGCAGACTGTATGCAGACTGTATGTAGACTGTATGTAGACTGTATGTAGACTGTATGCAGACTGTATGCAGACTGTATGCAGACTGTATGTAGACTGTATGTAGACTGTATGTAGACTGTATGCAGACTGTATGCAGACTGTATGTAGACTGTATGCAGACTGTATGTAGACTGTATGCAGACTGCACTGCAGACTGTATGTAGACTGTATGTAGACTGTATGTAGACTGCACTGCAGACTGTATGTAGACTGTATGCAGACTGTATGTAGACTGTATGTAGACTGTATGTAGACTGTATGCAGACTGCACTGCAGACTGTATGCAGACTGTATGCAGACTGTATGTAGACTGTATGCAGACTGTATGCAGACTGTATGTAGACTGTATGTAGACTGTATGCAGACTGTATGCAGACTGTATGCAGACTGTATGTAGACTGTATGCAGACTGTATGTAGACTGTATGCAGACTGCACTGCAGACTGTATGTAGACTGTATGTAGACTGTATGCAGACTGCACTGCAGACTGTATGTAGACTGTATGCAGGCGGCACTCTGTTGCATTCTGTTGCTCAGCGTAAGGTCAATTATGTAACCATTAATTGATTAATCAAACTAATTACTACTAATGTACTAATTAACCCCACACCCACACACAAAATCACACATTATCTATCATACTATATTGATTGTTGCTCAGCTTCAACTCTCTGTTATTTACACACTTTATGATGGACACATAGCTTTAGCATAACCACATGCTAAAGTAGCTAACTGCTAATTAGCTGCTAACTAGATCTGTCGTATGCTAACAGAACCGGGCTCAGCAGCCGGACCGGGTTGGAGGACAACCTCTGAGACCAACAGAGAAAAACGTTACAGTACAGAGGTGACTTACAGACTTCATGATGGAAACATTGATCAGCAGTGAAGAACTGTGGTTAGCTCGGTCAGCTGTGAAGCTAACTGAACTGACTCACTGTTAGACTGGACGCTGCCGGTTCAGAGGTTCTGTTACTGTGTTCACTGTTAGACTGGACACTGCCGGTTCAGAGGTTCTGTCGCTGTGTTCACTGTTAGACTGGACACTGCCGGTTCAGAGGTTCTGTCGCTGTGTTCACTGTTAGACTGGACACTGCTGGTTCAGAGGTTCTGTTACTGTGTTCACTGTTAGACTGGACGCTGTTAGACTGGACACTGTTAGACTGGACGCTGCCGGTTCAGAGGTTCTGCTGCTGTGTTCACTGTTAGACTGGACACTGCCGGTTCAGAGGTTCTGCTGCTGTGTTCACTGTTAGACTGGACACTGCCGGTTCAGTGGTTCTGTTACTGTGTTCACTGTTAGACTGGACACTGCCGGTTCAGAGGTTCTGTTACTGTGTTCACTGTTAGACTGGACACTGCCGGTTCAGAGGTTCTGTCTCTGTGTTCACTGTTAGACTGGACACTGCCGGTTCAGAGGTTCTGCTGCTGTGTTCACTGTTAGACTGGACACTGCCGGTTCAGAGGTTCTGTTACTGTGTTCACTGTTAGACTGGACACTGCCGGTTCAGAGGTTCTTTCGCTGTGTTCACTGTTAGACTGGACACTGCCGGTTCAGAGGTTCTGTCGCTGTGTTCACTGTTAGACTGGACACTGCCGGTTCAGAGGTTCTGTCACTGTGTTCACTGTTAGACTGGACACTGCCGGTTCAGAGGTTCTGTTACTGTGTTCACTGTTAGACTGGACACTGCCGGTTCAGAGGTTCTGTCGCTGTGTTCACTGTTAGACTGGACACTGCCGGTTCAGTGGTTCTGTTACTGTGTTCACTGTTAGACTGGACGCTGTTAGACTGGACACTGTTAGACTGGACGCTGCCGGTTCAGAGGTTCTGCTGCTGTGTTCACTGTTAGACTGGACACTGCCGGTTCAGAGGTTCTGCTGCTGTGTTCACTGTTAGACTGGACACTGCCGGTTCAGTGGTTCTGTTACTGTGTTCACTGTTAGACTGGACACTGCCGGTTCAGAGGTTCTGTTACTGTGTTCACTGTTAGACTGGACACTGCCGGTTCAGAGGTTCTGTCTCTGTGTTCACTGTTAGACTGGACACTGCCGGTTCAGAGGTTCTGCTGCTGTGTTCACTGTTAGACTGGACACTGCCGGTTCAGAGGTTCTGTTACTGTGTTCACTGTTAGACTGGACACTGCCGGTTCAGAGGTTCTTTCGCTGTGTTCACTGTTAGACTGGACACTGCCGGTTCAGAGGTTCTGTCGCTGTGTTCACTGTTAGACTGGACACTGCCGGTTCAGAGGTTCTGTCACTGTGTTCACTGTTAGACTGGACACTGCCGGTTCAGAGGTTCTGTTACTGTGTTCACTGTTAGACTGGACACTGCCGGTTCAGTGGTTCTGTCGCTGTGTTCACTGTTAGACTGGACACTGCCGGTTCAGAGGTTCTGTCTCTGTGTTCACTGTTAGACTGGACACTGCCGGTTCAGAGGTTCTGTCTCTGTGTTCACTGTTAGACTGGACACTGCCGGTTCAGAGGTTCTGTCTCTGTGTTCACTGTTAGACTGGACACTGCCGGTTCAGAGGTTCTGTCGCTGTGTTCACTGTTAGACTGGACACTGCCGGTTCAGAGGTTCTGTCGCTGTGTTCACTGTTAGACTGGACACTGCCGGTTCAGAGGTTCTGTTCGGTCCGGCCGTGTTCACTGGAAGGTAGACACTGATGCTAGCTCATAGAACTAGCTGTTGTGCATGGCGACATTTGGGGAGGGATTATTATTTTTGCCATTGAAATATTGTCGATCGATTACATGAACGCATTGGTTACAATATGATAACCATTTTAAAGACGATGATTACATAACAGCACAAAAATAGCACAGAATCATTTGCATAACCTAAGATAGTGATGAAATCAGAGGAAGATAACAGCAAACTATTTGAACAGTATTAAAGAACAAAGAAAAAAATCTTTGATGGACTCAGAGAAGCCGAAATTAGAGCTCCGTCTTCTTTGTCTTCTTCTCTGTCTTCTTCTCCTCCTTGTGGAAGACCTTTCCATCCGCCTGCTTCCTCCAGCTCAGTTTGACATCGTCTGGATTCACGCCCTGGTCCTTCAGCCTCTGTCTGAGCTGAGAGACAAAACTCAACATAATCACTCACATGTAGATATGACATTGTGCTTTGTTATTAATATTTTCCTCATGTGGAAGCTCCATTTTTTGGTCTTGGTTGGATTAATGGTTGTGTATTGATTACTGGCGATGTCTGATCAGGTTTATCATCAGCTGATCGTGTTCAGTTTCTAACAGCAGGTCCAACATGATTTACCTGCTCCAACATTTGCTCGTTCACAGCAGGGTCATTCAGATCCTGAGCGGAGGTCTTCAACACACGCAGTCTGATCACTCGTTTTGTTGTAGCTGTAAAAAAACAAATCTGTTCAATAATATTGTCGTTGCTCAGAATTTCATCAGGTTAAACAATGACAGAGAAAAATGTGGCAGTTCATTCATTCAGTCAACACAAACCTGTCAGTACATCCAAACTATCTCAGGACAAATCAACATCAGGAGTGTTACAAAGTATTTTCTGTCCATTACTTCATGTTTTGTAGTGTTTGTGTTACATTCTCATCATGGAACATTTGATACTAAATTAAACATTAATCCAAATATACGATGAATATGATTCAGATCATGGTTAATTACTCACGTGGACTGTAGCAAATGAATTCCCTCTTCCAGTCACAGTTCCAGTCCGCCCATTTCCCAGAGATGTCAAAGTTTGCTGCCACACAAGTCTCTTTGTCATAGTTGTTATTAGGTTCCCCTCCTCTCCAAAACCTAAATGAAGAGTCACTTCCATCCAACCACTTCCAGGAGTCTCTGAAAAGGCCGATCCAGACTTTGTCTTCTGGTCCCTTCAGGTCTTGTATCTTCTGGTTCTCTGTCATGTTTCTCACGCTGGCCAGGTCTGTGTAGTTTGTCCTGCAGTAGTTCTGGGCCTCAGTCCACGTCATGGTTTTGTTGATGAGGAAAAATGTCACATCCGATCCTAAAAACAGAGAACAGTGAAGTGCACAAATCCTTTATTTGATTTAGGTAAAAGTACAGACACATTAGCTGTAAAATGTACTTGAGGTTTTGAAAAACAAAGTACATGTACTGCAGTAAAAAGTCTCCTGTGGCTGACATCTGATTCTATGTGACATTATTAGATTGATGCATCAATGTTAGAGCAGCATGTTACTGTTGGAGCCACTTTAAACTATTTATATACACATATATAAGTTTAGACCAGTGGGTCCCAACCCAGGGGTCGAGTCCATCCAAAGGGTCACCAGATGAATCTGAGGGGTCGAGTCGACGATTAATGGGAGAGGAAAGAAGAAAAATGTTCTGAAACAGAAATTATTCATTCATTCAGTTTTTAATTAGTTTTTTTGTTTTAGTTGCTGGCACTGTGCGAGAGGCGGGTCACACCCTGGACAAGTAATATTGATTTAATGTAAATCTTCGTTCGTCGTTCGTCTTCTTCCGCTTTATCCTTGATCGGGTCGCGGGGGCAGCAGCTTCAGCAGGGAAACCCAGACTTCCCTCTCCCCTCGGCCACTTCTGCCAACTCTCCCAGGGGGACCCCAAGGCGTTCCCAGGCCAGCCGAGAGACGTAGTCCCTCCAGCGTGTCCTGGGTCTTCCCCGGGGCCACCTCCCGGAGGGACGTGCCCGGAACATCTCACCAGGAAGACGTCCAGGAGGCATCCTCACGAGATGCCCGAGCCACCTCAACTGGCTCCTCTCGATGCGGAGGAGCAGTGGTTCTACTCTGAGCTCCTGGCGGATGGCCAAGCTTCTCCCCCTTTCTCTAAGGGAGAGCCCAGCCACCCTGCGAAGGAAGCTCATTTCGGCCGCTTGTATTCGCGATCTTATTCTTTCGGTCACTACCCAAAGCTCGTGACCATAGGTGAGGGTAGGAACGTAGATCGACTGGTAAATCGAGAGCTACGCCTTTCAGCTCAGCTCCTTCTTTACCACGACGGACCAAGCTCTGGCACCGACAGTACAGGGACCGGATAGCCCGTATCAAAGGGTCCGGAACCCCATACTCCCGGAGCACCCCCCCGGACCCCCCGGTCCAGAAAACACATGTAGACTGGTTGGGCGAACTCCCATGCACCCTCCATGGCCGCGCTAAGGGTATAGAGCTGGTCCACAGTTCCACGACCAGGACGAAAACCACACTGCTCCTCCTGGATCCGAGGTTCGACAATCTTGCGGACCCTCCTCTCCAGGACCCCCGAAAAGACCTTCCCGGGGAGGCTGAGGAGTGTGATCCCCCTATAGTTGGAGCACATCCTCCGGTCCCCCTTTTTGAAGAGGGGAACCACCACCCCGGTCTGCCAGTCCAGAGGCACTGCCCCCGATGTCCACGCGATGTTGCAGAGACGTGTCAACCAAGACAGCCCCACAACATCCAGAGCCTTGAGGAACTCCGGGCGGACCTCATCCACCCCCGGGGCCCTGCCACCGAGGAGCTTTTTGACTACCTCAGCGACCTCAGCCCCAGAGATGGGCGAGACCACCACGGGGTCCCCAGACTCTGCCTCCTCAAAGGAAGACGTGCTGGTGGGATTGAGGAGGTCTTCGAAGTATTCCCTCCACCGACCCAAGACGTCCCCAGTCGAGGTCAGCAGCACACCGTCCCCACTGAACACAGTGTTGACAGTGCACTGCTTCCCCCGCCTGAGCCGCCGGATGGTGGTCCAGAACCTCCTCGAAGCCGTTCGAAAGTCGCTCTCCATGGCCTCACCGAACTCCTCCCACGCCCGAGTTTTTGCCTCCGCAACCACCGAGGCCGCATTCCGCTTGGCATGTCGATACCCGTCAGCTGCTTCAGGAGTCCCACAGGCCAGAAGGGTTCTGTAGGCCTCCTTCTTCAGCTTGACGGCATCCCTCACCGCCGGTGTCCACCAGCGGGTTCGGGGGCCACCGCCACGACAGGCACCGACCACCTTACGGCCACAGCTCCGGTCGGCCGCCACGACAATGGAGGAACGGAACAAGGTCCACTCGGACTCAATGTCCCCCGCCTCCCCCGGGACGTGAGCGAAGCTCTCCCGGAGGTGGGAGTTAAAACTCTTTCTGACAGGAGATTCAGCCAGACGTTCCCAGCAAACCCGCACAGAACGTTTGGGCCTGCCAGGTCTGACCGCCATCCTCCCCCACCATCGGAGCCAACTCACCACCAGGTGGTGATCAGTTGACAGCTCCGCCCCTCTCTTCACCCGAGTGTCCAAAACATGTGGCCGCAAGTCCGACGACACGACCACAAAGTCGATCATCGAACTGCGGCCGAGGGTGTCCTGGTGCCAAGTGCACATGGGACACCCTTATGCTTGAACATGGTGTTCGTTATGGACAGTCCATGACGAGCACAGAAGTCCAATAACAAACACCACTCGGGTTTAGATCAGGGGGGCCGTTCCTCCCAATCACGCCCCTCCAGGTCTCACTGTCGCCGCCCACGTGAGCATTGAAGTCCCCCAGGAGGACGAGGGAGTCCCCAGAGGGGCGCTCTCCAGCACCCCCCTAAAGACTCCAAAAGGGTGGGTACTCTGAACTGCCATTCGGTGCATAAGCACAGACGACAGTCAGGACCCGTCCCCCCACCCGAAGGCGAAGGGAGGCTACCCTCTCGTCCACCGGGGTGAACCCCAATGTACAGGGCCGAGCCGGGGGGAAACAAGCATTCCCACCCCCGCTCTGCGCCTCTCGCCGGGGGCAACTCCAGAGTGGTAGAGCGTCCAGCCCCTCTCAAGGAAACTGGTTCCGGAACCCACGCTGTGCGTCGAGGCGAGCCCCTATATCTAGCCGGTACCTCTCAACCTCGTGCACCAGCTCAGGCTCCTTCCCCGCCAGAGAGGTGACGTTCCACGTCCCCAGAGCCAGCTTCTGCAACCGGGGGTCGGACCGCCAGGGTCCCCGCCTCCGACTGCCGCCCATCTCTCTACGCACGTCCCCCCCTGAGACCCTCCCATGGGTGGTGGGCCTATGGGAAGGGGGGCCCATGTCGCCTTTTCGGGCTGTGCCCGGCCGGGCCCCATGGGTAAGGACCCGACCACCAGGCGCTCGCCAACGCCCCCACCCCCAGGCCTGGCTCCAGGGGGGGGGGCCCGGTGACCCGCGTCGGCAAGGGAAACTTAGTTCCATCAGTTTGTCATTTTCATCAGGGGGATGTTGAGCTGCACTTTGTC
>ML240765.1:17500-35880 GCA_004119915.2 Collichthys lucidus | reverse complement strand
GGTGAAGGATGTAGTTTGTAGGTTGTAGTTTGCAGGTGAAGGATGTAGTTTGTAGGGTGTAGTTTGCAGGTGAAGGATGTAGTTTGTAGGTTGTAGTTTGCAGGTGAAGGATGTAGTTTGTAGGTGTAGTTTGCAGGTGAAGGATGTAGTTTGTAGGGTGTAGTTTGCAGTGAAGGATGTAGTTTGTAGGGTGTAGTTTGCAGGTGAAGGATGTAGTTTGTAGGTTGTAGTTTGCAGGTGAAGGATGTAGTTTGTAGGGTGTAGTTTGCAGGTGAAGGATGTAGTTTGTAGGTTGTAGTTTGCAGGTGAAGGATGTAGTTTGTAGGGTAGTTTGCAGGTGAAGGATGTAGTTTGTAGGTTGTAGTTTCCAGGTGAAGGATGTAGTTTGTAGGTGTAGTTTGCAGGTGAAGGATGTAGTTTGTAGGGTGTAGTTTGCAGGTGAAGGATGTAGTTTGTAGGGTGTAGTTTGCAGGTGAAGGATGTAGTTTGTAGGGTGTAGTTTGCAGGTGAAGGATGTAGTTTGTAGGGTGTAGTTTGCAGGTGAAGGATGTAGAGTAGATGTATGCTTCGATGAGGGACAGAAACTGAGACTCACCTGGCTGCACAGAGACACCTGGAAAATGTTTCCGTCACTTCCTCCACAGAACAGGAAGTACTCGCAGGGGTCAAATGTCACAGACATGATCTCAACATCAAACAGGACAGAGAGGAGCAGCTCACCTGAGGACAACTCCCACACCTGCACAGGAGACACACAGTCAGTCAGTTATATATCTGATATTCTGTATAATGACACTGTACTAAGACATTTTCAAATTCATCCGTTTTTCAACAATTTACCTTTTTCCTGCAGTTAATAATAATCATGTATAATTTGTTGTAATAATTAGTGCAGTTAGGTACAGTATTTGGACCGGTGAGTTGTGGATGTCTTTAAAAACAGCAGAACTTTGGTGTCATCGATTTTATTTAAATAAAGTTTTATTGACCCTCCTCCTCCAACCTCGGGGTAATTCAGCTGCTGGCTATGCAGAATAAAAACTCTACTTTAAAATCTGATGATTTAAAATGTGAGTAGTAGCGACACCTCGGCTCGCGTTCAACAATCAGTTATGATGTCATTACTGAGACTCCGCCTCCTGTGATTTATGTTGGAGGGGATTTTACTGAAATTAAAAACTGATCTGAGGACGACGAGAGGACACGCTGTGTTAATGCCCATAGTGATGAGAGGATGTCACAGCATCTGATTGGTTAAAAATAGGGTTCACGTTTAATAAGTCATGAATAAATCTGAAAATATGATTATTTAGTATGAACTGTTGTACCTGTGCAGGTGTTATAAACTCTACCTGTTGTACCTGTGCAGGTGTTATAAACTGTACCTGTGCAGGTGTTATAAACTGTACCTGTTGTACCTGTGCAGGTGTTATAAACTGTACCTGTTGTACCTGTGCAGGTGTTATAAACTGTACCTGTTGTACCTGTGCAGGTGTTATAAACTGTACCTGTTGTACCTGTGCAGGTGTTATAAACTGTACCTGTTGTACCTGTGCAGGTGTTATAAACTCTACCTGTTGTACCTGTGCAGGTGTTATAAACTCTACCTGTTGTACCTGTGCAGGTGTTATAAACTCTACCTGTTGTACCTGTGCAGGTGTTATAAACTCTACCTGTTGTACCTGTGCAGGTGTTATAAACTGTACCTGTTGTACCTGTGCAGGTGTTATAAGCTCTACCTGTTGTACATGTGCAGGTGTTATAAACTCTACCTGTTGTACATGTGCAGGTGTTTAAACTCAACCTGTTGTACCTGTGCAGGTGTTATAAACTCTACCTGTTGTACATGTGCAGGTGTTATAAACCGTACCTGCTGTACATGTGCAGGTGTTATAAACTGTACCTGTTGTACCTGTGCAGGTGTTATAAACTCTACCTGTTGTACATGTGAAGGTGTTATAAACTGTACCTGTTGTACATGTGCAGGTGTTATAAACTGTACCTGTTGTACCTGTGCAGGTGTTATAAACTGTACCTGTTGTACATGTGAAGGTGTTATAAACTGTACCTGTTGTACATGTGCAGGTGTTATAAACTGTACCTTTTGTACCTGTGCAGGTGTTATAAACTCAACCTGTTGTACCTGTGCAGGTGTTATAAACTGTACCTGTTGTACATGTGCAGGTGTTATAAACTGTACCTGTTGTACCTGTGCAGGTGTTATAAACTCTACCTGTTGTACCTGTGCAGGTGTTATAAACTCTACCTGTTGTACCTGTGCAGGTGTTATAAACTCTACCTGTTGTACCTGTGCAGGTGTTATAAACTCTACCTGTTGTACATGTGCAGGTGTTATAAACTGTACCTGTTGTACCTGTGCAGGTGTTATAAACTGTACCTGTTGTACATGTGCAGGTGTTATAAACTGTACCTGTTGTACATGTGCAGGTGTTATAAACTGTACCTGTTGTACATGTGCAGGTGTTATAAACTGTACCTGTTGTACATGTGCAGGTGTTATAAACTGTACCTGTTGTACATGTGCAGGTGTTATAAACTGTACCTGTTGTACATGTGCAGGTGTTATAAACTGTACCTGTTGTACATGTGCAGGTGTTATAAACTGTACCTGTTGTACATGTGCAGGTGTTATAAACTGTACCTGTTGTACATGTGCAGGTGTTATAAACTGTACCTGTTGTACATGTGCAGGTGTTATAAACTGTACCTGTTGTACCTGTGCAGGTGTTATAAACTGTACCTGTTGTACATGTGCAGGTGTTATAAACTCTACCTGTTGTACATGTGCAGGTGTTATAAACTGTACCTGTTGTACATGTGCAGGTGTTATAAACTCTACCTGTTGTACATGTGCAGGTGTTATAAACTGTACCTGTTGTACATGTGCAGGTGTTATAAACTCTACCTGTTGTACATGTGCAGGTGTTATAAACTGTACCTGTTGTACCTGTGCAGGTGTTATAAACTGTACCTGTTGTACATGTGCAGGTGTTATAAACTCTACCTGTTGTACATGTGCAGGTGTTATAAACTGTACCTGTTGTACCTGTGCAGGTGTTATAAACTGTACCTGTTGTACATGTGCAGGTGTTATAAACTCTACCTGTTGTACATGTGCAGGTGTTATAAACTGTACCTGTTGTACCTGTGCAGGTGTTATAAACTCTACCTGTTGTACATGTGCAGGTGTTATAAACTCTACCTGTTGTACATGTGCAGGTGTTATAAACTCTACCTGTTGTACCTGTGCAGGTGTTATAAACTCTACCTGTTGTACCTGTGCAGGTGTTATAAACTGTACCTGTTGTACCTGTGCAGGTGTTATAAACTCTACCTGTTGTACCTGTGCAGGTGTTATAAACTCTACCTGTTGTACCTGTGCAGGTGTTATAAACTCTACCTGTTGTACCTGTGCAGGTGTTATAAACTCTACCTGTTGTACCTGTGCAGGTGTTATAAACTCTACCTGTTGTACATGTGCAGGTGTATAAACTCTACCTGTTGTACATGTGCAGGTGTTATAAACTCTACCTGTTGTACCTGTGCAGGTGTCTTACCTTAACAGTTTGGTCTAAGGAGGCAGTGGCGACTCTGGCCTGAGCTCCCATCAGGCCAGAGTGAAGGTCTGTGATTGGCAGAGAGTGATGGGACAGAACATGACGCGGCTCAGGGGTGTGGCTTAAATCTAGCTGGATCACACTGAGACACACATGCACACACAAAAATAAGATTAAAACAAGTCGTCATCACTCATGTTTTCATGTCTTCAGGTAAGAGGTCAGGTAAGAGGTCAGGTGCATTACCTGGACAGGCTCCACACCAGAGCCAAGTTATCTTTTCCTCCAGAAACAAAATGGCTGCTGTCATCTGTGAACTTCAGACAGGTGACATCCTGATAGTGACGACTGAGAACAGACAACAGCTTACCTGTGGACACCTGAGCCAAAGAAGGAGCAGTTGTTATACACCTGAACCAATCACAGAGGAAACAGACACTTCTAACATTAAATAGTAACACGATTGATCTTTGTTCTGTGGAACTGCCTCCACCGAGATACCTACATTGACTGCTCATTAATTATTAATGATGAAGTGACTCTGTGCTCACCTCCCACAGGTAAACAGCCTCAGAGACAGCAGCAGCGAGGAAGAGTCCGTCAGGTGATGCGGTCAGACAGGTGACCACACCTGGACACACGACCTTCTGCTGCAGCTGGTCCTAGGCCACAAACAGGAAGTAATATAAATTAAATAATGCAAATACTGCACGTCGTCATGAAAACTAAGCTTTAATTTTTGATTCGTTTTAACTGTGATGAAATTATGCATAATAATTAAAGTGGATGTTTTTTCGCGGCTGGCTGGTCTGAAGCGTGAAATCTCGGAGGTCGGTGTGAGTTGCAGCTTCGTGTTTCGTTTAAATGAATCCGGTGATTCACCACGCAGAAGGTACACCTGTGCCGATTACCTGCCTGCAGGCATAGAGCCAATAGGGGCCCTAGGCCTTCAATGTAGTATAATAATAAAATCATTTGAATGTGGCAAACACCTCAACATCCTTCACCAGGAAACAGATGCAAGATGACGTCACTCAAAACAGCGGAGCCAGGTCAGCGGCAGCCTGAGCTGATCACATGGGTCAACATTTCCTAATGTATCCTAAAATGAGCCAGAGACGCCTGAACAGTCCGGTCCGGGAGTTTGACGTTATCCAGGAAGAAGATGAGGCAGGTGAGCTGCAGGTGAGTCTGGTTCATGTCTGAATGTGTTTAGGCTGGAATGTGATTGGAGGATGAGCGAGGGGGCAGGAAGTGTGAAAACAGTTGGAGCTGATGTTGTTGTTGTTGTTGTGTTGCCGTGGTTACTGCCGACAGTAAACGGTGCAGGTGTGCTTCAATGTGCAGGTGTGCTTCAATGTGCAGGTGTGCTTCAATGTGCCGCCGTACCTTCCTCTGGATCTCCCACACGTTGATGAAGTTCTTGCCCAGCTGAGCGGACATTAGATACTGCCCGCCGAGCACGGTCAGTGTCCGGGCGGAGCTGTTCCCTCCCCGGTATGACAGCAGGCTGGAGCCGCTGTGCAGGTCGAACACGGTGCTGTTCCACAGCTGGGAGCCGGAGTCACTGCTCACAATCACCTCCAGAGGGGCCGCCATGTCAGCTCCAACACAACACCACACATGCGGGAAACCGGCACTGGGCAGCACCGCAGCGCACGTGCGATCTCCGGACTATGTGCATTGTGGGATATGTAGGAGCGGTCCCGCCCCAAAATAAAACGTTAAAATAAATAAATAAACAAATGACAGATAAATAAACAAATGACAGATAAATAAACAAATGACAGATAAATAAATAAATGACGATAAATAAACAAATGACAGATAAATAAACAAATAAATAAACAAATGACAGATAAATAAATAAATGACAGATAAATAAACAAATGACAGATACATAAATAAATAAATAACAAATGACAGTTAAATAAATAAATGACAGATAAATAAATAAATAAATAAATAAATAAACAAATGACAGATAAATAAATAAATAAATAAATGACAGATAAATAAACAAATGACAGATAAATAAACAAATGACAGATACATAAATAAATAAATAAATAAACAAATGACAGATAAATAAACAAATGACAGATAAATAAACAAATGACAGATAAATAAATAAATAAATAAATGACAGATAAATAAACAAATGACAGATAAATAAACAAATGACAGATAAATAAACAAATGACAGATAAATAAATAAATAAATAAATGACAGATAAATAAACAAATGACAGATACATAAATAAATAAATAAATAACAAATGACAGTTAAATAAATAAATGACAGATAAATAAATAAATAAATAAATAAATAAACAAATGACAGATAAATAAACAAATGACAGATAAATAAATAAATAAATAAATAAATAAATAAATAAATAAATAAATGACAGATAAATAAACAAATGACAGATAAATAAACAAATGACAGATAAATAAATAAATGACAGATAAATAAATAAATAAATAAATAAATAAACAAATGACAGTTAAATAAATAAATGACAGATAAATAAATAAATAAACAAATGACAGATAAAACATAAATAAATGACAGATAAATAAATAAAAACATTTAGAATAAGACAGTGAGGCAGATAAAACACACATGATTCATAACATTAATGTTGATTTATAACATGTTGCCGTCATGGAAGTTATATGAGCTACAGACTATAAAATAAAACGTAACACAGTAAACTGTTCCACAACATCCATCCATTATCTGTGTGACCACTTATCCTCAACACACCAACACACACACACACACACACAACACACACACACACACCACACACACAGTGCTGATGTAAACAGTCTGTGATCTTGTCAGGTTAATTAGTTTTGACGAGCTGCTCACTTTAATCCTCCTTCCTCTGTCACACTGACCAATCAGAGCTGCTGATGTCATCCATGTGTGTTTTTTAGAGTGTGTGTGTGTGTGTGTGTCTCAGTCTCTTTGTGTCCGCTCAGTCGCCGTAGCAACAGCAGTTTAAGGACGGAGCTCGTATGAAGCGACACCACGTTCCTGTGAGAGCCGACCACGACCTGCTGACCCCCAACACACAACAACACACACTGTGAGTACACACGACAACGCACACTGTGAGTACACACGACAACGCACACTGTGAGTATACACGACAACGCACACTGTGAGTATACACGACAACGCACACTGTGAGTATACACGACAACACACACTGTGAGTACACACGACAACACACACTGTGAGTACACACGACAACACACACTGTGAGTATACACGACAACACACACTGTGAGTATACACGACAACACACACTGTGAGTACACACGACAACACACACTGTGAGTATACACGACAACACACACTGTGAGTATACACGACAACACACACTGTGAGTACACACGACAACACACACTGTGAGTACACACGACAACACACACTGTGAGTACACACGACAACACACACTGTGAGTACACACGACAACACACACTGTGAGTATACACGACAACACACACTGTGAGTACACACGACAACACACACTGTGAGTATACACGACAACACACACTGTGAGTACACACGACAACACACACTGTGAGTATACACGACAACACACACTGTGAGTATACACGACAACACACACTGTGAGTACACACGACAACACACACTGTGAGTACACACGACAACACACACTGTGAGTACACACGACAACACACACTGTGAGTACACACGACAACACACACTGTGAGTATACACGACAACACACACTGTGAGTACACACGACAACACACACTGTGAGTACACACGACAACACACACTGTGAGTACACAACAACACACACTAAGTACACACAACAACACACACTGTGAGTACACACGACAACACACACTAAGTACACACGACACAACACACACTGTGAGTACACACAACAACACACACTGTGAGTACACACGACAACACACACTAAGTACACACGACACAACACACACTGTGAGTACACAGGACAACACACACTGTGAGTACACACAACAACACACACTAAGTACACACAACAACACACACTGTGAGTACACACGACAACACACACTAAGTACACACGACACAACACACACTGTGAGTACACACAACAACACACACTGTGAGTACACACAATGACACAACACACACTGTGAGTACACACGACAACACACACTGTGAGTACACACAACAACACACACTAAGTACACACAACGACACAACACACACTGTGAGTACACACAACACACACTGTGAGTACACACAACAACACACACTGTGAGTACACACAACGACACAACACACACAGTGAGTACACACAACGACACAACACACACTGTGAGTACACAGGACAACACACACTGTGAGTACACACAACACACACTGTGAGTACACACAACAACACACACTGTGAGTACACACAACAACACAACACACACAGTGAGTACACACAACGACACAACACACACTGTGAGTACACAGGACAACACACACTGTGAGTACACACAACACACACAGTGAGTACACACAACACACACAGTGAGTACACACAACACACACAGTGAGTACACACAACACACACAGTGAGTACACACAACGACACAACACACACTGTGAGTACACAGGACAACACACACTGTGAGTACACACCACACACACAGTGAGTACACACACCTGGTTCTAGTTGTTGACGTGGTTCTTGATCTGGGCTTCACAATCTGTACACGGAGTGACACCTTCTGTCATTCAGAACTTCAGTTTGTCTGAATTAAACATCAGAAAGTTGTCGGTCATCCAACTTTTTATATCCTTGAGGCATTCTTGGAGTTTAGTTAATTGACTGACTGTCAGGGTTTTGGTCGACTAATAAACTTGGTCATGTTTCTAGATATGAGAGCTGCTCCATCCAAAGTGGGATGGATGCCGTCTCTCCTAATCAGACCAGGTTTTCACAGAAAGGTGTCCAGTTATCGATGAAGCCCACATCATTTGCTGGACACCACCTCGACAGCCAGAGTCCGACATCGTTTTGGTGTATGGACAAATCGATGACACATTAATTTTAGTGACCTTCGATTGGCATAACCGGGTGTCATCACCGCCCATGTGGATAACAGTTTTATTGTATCTATGTTTATCTTTAGCCAGCAGTTTTCCAGACCAGACCAGACTGTCTGTGAGCAGACTTGACTTGGTTATTGATCTGGATTGATCTGGTTCTTGATCTGCTTACTTGATGTGGTTCCTTACCAGGTTCTTGATCTGGTTCTTGCTCTGGTTTTAGACTTGATTCTTGATCTGGTTCCATACCTGGGACTTGACATGGTTCTTGACCTGGTTCTATCAAATAAATAAATAAGACCTGCTTTCTGGACTCTAGCACCCTCTAAAGGCTAAAATACACTGCATGCAGAACGGCTCCGGAACGGCTCCGTCGCCGATACTTTTCAATGTTAGTCCATGTGTCAGCTCACACAGTCTCCGTCCCCACTGCGTCACGGCTCCAGAACGTCCGGCAGCCCTCCACAACACAGACGCAGAGCTTCTATTGTTTACGGACGCCGGAGCACGGCGCATAAATTCAGCACAGAGCAGATTGTGCAGGGAAGGAAATCAGCTACAAAATACAAAATAAAACCCTGGTTGTTCACCGGGGATCGAGTTTCATTACAAGAACATGTCATAATGGCCGGGGCTGATCTAAAGTGAACAGGTCACAGGTCAACAGCCAAAGGACAGACAAACAGATTATGTGAGAGTTGGCGGACGGTGGAGTACGCAGCCGCTCCTAATGCAGTGTGTTTTAAGGATAACTGTGGTCTCTTAACAGGCTGGGGGTCAGGCTGCATTCTGTAGTCCAGGTGAAGTCAGAGGTTGTGGCTTCTTCATCAGGACACTTGAGTGACTCATCCAGCAGCGAATCAGCTTCCAGGTCAATAAGGCGACGCACCCCCTCTCCAGCTCGTCATCTGCGATTCGAGGATGAGACAGAGAAAGAAGCAGAGTGTCGTTACCTGGAGCGTCAGAGGAGACGGGCGGGGGAAAGAGACACAGGTGTCCTGGTTTCTAAGCCAGACCTGAACCTGTATGTAAAAGGCCAGATGGGGACAGGGCGACAAAGGACTCAGGGAATCAGGCATGCTGTTGATAGACTGCAAAGAGGATGGACAATGGTAGGGGGGGCAGATCAGTGTGACTCTATCTATGGGACAGTTTTAGGAGGTGGAGTCAACCTGAACCTCAATCTACACCCACCTGTACCTGAAGACCGGGGACAGAGTCTATACGGGCCATGCCTCAGCCTGCGGACTGAGCCAATCAGAGAGACCTACATTGGTTCGGCCACAGCTGGTGAAACTAGTGGGGGAGGGTGCGGGATTCGACATATTGCTCCCAACAAGGTGAAGAGGAGGACCAGTCAAGCAGAACTTAATGAAAACCTGGTGAACCTCCTTCAGGCCACGGCCACCACAGATTTGCCTATCAACCCATATGCCCCTAACCAGCTGACCATTCCCACTCAGCCCTCCCATCTGGCCCTGTACTCTAAATGTCAAACCTCATCACTGATGTCACAGAGCACAAAGGCAGGGAAGAATCTGAACCAAAAACAGGAGGAGCCAGGGAGACCTGCAACAGCTGAGCCCCACAGAGAGCTGCAATCTGGGGCAGAGAGGAAGGAGAAGAGCCCCTGTGTGGATGTAGACCTGAAACTCAGTATGAAGAACTCCTCCTCTTCCTCCTCAGAAACTACAGATGAGACAACAGGTGAGAACATTTACATGTATGACATCATATTAACTGTTTTATAATAGAGCTATGATGTCATCTGCTCTGTTTGATAACAGGTTATATTTCATCAAACATAACATGTCTTTGGATTGCTTTACAGCTGAGAGCCAATCTTCACCCACCTCAGATTACAGCAGTGACGGACAGATCAAACAGCCAATGAGAGCAGAGCTTCACTGTGATGACACTTTACTTCTTAAGTGAGTAAAATCCTAAACTGAGGGTCTGTTCGAAGCTACCTTAAAGGACTGTGGTACATATCCTGATAATAAAGACAGATTATACGAATCATGTATACATGTCACTCACTAAACTTCTTCCTGGAGTTTCTGTCTCTGTCGTCCAGCAGGTTCTCGTGGATCGTGGCTGCTGCTGTGATCCTGCATGACGTCCACTACACATATTACTACTGTCATTATTACTACTGTCATTATTACTACTGTCATTATTACTGCTGTCATTATTACTGCTGTCATTATTGCTGCCATATCTCCATCACAGTTCATAGTTAGTTGATGATTTGCTGCTGCTGAGCATCTGTGTCTCTATCACAGGTTCCACTGCTACTGTAATCATTTTATCAGTGTTTGGTTTATTATTAAACATAAAATAAGACCAAGGACACATTAAACTGTTGAACAGCTGAAATCTTCCATCAAGTAAGAATGTGCAGACATTGAGAAAACATAGTGGAAATATTCCAGTTTGACTATTACAGCCAAGACTCATCAATTCACAGATGCTTGTTAGAAGAAGCGCTGATGAACAAAGCGGAAACAACCCCTGTGATGTCAGAGCATGACCCTGTGATGTCAGAGCATGACCCTGTGATGTCAGAGCATGACCCTGTGATGTCAGAGCATGACCCTGTGATGTAATGACTGAACTTTTTTTTTATAGATTCAAAATGTTCATTCTCATTTATCAGTTTAACATTCAAAGTTTCAGTTAAATTTTGAAGTCATAATGTTTTCACATCATTTCACAGTGAGACGTCTTTTTACCAGTCTGTCTCTTCATGTTTGTTCTTGGTATTCCTGGTTCAGTTCTTTTGGACCAGCCCAACACATTCGTGGTGTTGTTGATAAACTGACTTGAGAACAGCAGCTGAATGTGACACAGAATGCATTAAATGTAGCTCCATCACAGCTCCATGATCAGAACTGGTATCAGTGCTGCTCTATGAGTTTTTTCCGATGTGATGATGGATGGTCTATTTCCTTCAGCGTCATCAGAAGAAATGAATCTCCTCGTCTTTCTCTGAGACGTCTTTTCTCCGGTGTCAAACTGAGCAGGAATCGAACCGGCAGCCTTGACCGCCACAGCTCGCGACCCTGCCCCTCAGACCCTGACCCCACCCCCTTATGTTCTAGGATGCCCTCTGGCAAACTGAAGAAAACACCATCTGTTCATTCGCTCAGTGTGGTGAGGTCATCAATTCTTTAAACTTCATCATCACCAGCTGCAGAGTTTAGCTGCTGTTGTGTTTCCACTGTCCAGGGGGGGCACTGTTGATCCTCCTCCTCTGACCTGTGTTTTCTGTCTGTCCTCCAGGGGTCACCCTTGTTTCAGTTAAGGAAGTCCTCATCAGTTCAGAGTTTTTTGTTGGAGCAGAAGAAAGATCGTACTACTCGAAATGCTACATATACTGCTGTAAATACTACAGATACTGCAGCTAGTACTGCAAATACTACTCCAAATAAATGGTAAATGGATTGTACTAATATATCGACTTTCTAGTCTTCTGACCTCTCAAAGTGCTTTTACACTACATATCTCACACATTCATACACTGATGGCATTAGCTGCCATGCAAGGTGCCAATTGCTCATCGATTTAAAGGAGCTAACCATTCATACACATTCACACACCAATGGTTCAGCCTTCAGGAGCCGTTTGGGGTTAAGTATCTTGCCCAAGGACACTTCAACATGCAGACTAGAGGAGCTAGGGACCGAACCACAAATTCTGATTAGTGAATGACCTGCTCTACCTCCTCAGCCACACCAAAATACTACATATACTGCTGTAGATACTACAGATAGCACTGGAAATACTACAGATTCTACTACAAATACTTGTGATGAGGATCAGACCTTCCTCTGGGGCAGGTGACCCAATTCAGATCCAGAACATGTTGGATCATATATCACATATACATATATACACACACTTATATATATTATAAATATCAATATCAAATATCAAATAAAAAAATCTAATATCTGTTATAAACTGTCAAACTGTTATAAACTCAATTGTTTTCACTGCCGATAAATGTTATTTAATAAACATTAAAACAGGTTTTATTTTCTAAATCAGTTTATTGAAATAAAATTCACATGCAGACAAAAACTTCACTCAACAGCCATGTCAAAAATAAAATAATAAAAAGACAATGTTTTCATTCAGCAATCAAATACACAATAACAGTTAAACTAAACTGATCAACATGTTCATGGTCTTCAGTCAGCTGTGATTCAGTCATAGTCAGTCATACAGAGTGGTTATCAGTATTATCAATAATGTTATTGTCATGACAGCATTATTTTAGGGCTCCATGTTGGTTGGTAAAGGTTAAAACATGTCGACAGAATAAACATTTTAAACCCTAACTTCCTGTTCCTGTCCATCATAAACTAACAGAGTTTAACTCCTGTTGACCCACTCTGACCTGTGATCAGGTGACCCACTCTGACCTGTGATCAGGTGACCCACTCTGACCTGTGATCAGGTGACCCACTCTGACCTGTGATCAGGTGAACGGTGTCTCTGTCATTCGTACGTCTGTTCTCACTCTATGTAACTTTGGGCTCCGGGTCGGGAGAAGTACGTAACGCTTTACGGCACTAAGTCACACAGCAGCAACTATTTCACTGATTCTGGTGAAACTGGATCATATTTTATGGAGGAAATGTTTTCTGGTTTTCCCTCTGATGTCCTCCGGCTGCTCCGCCTCAACTCTCTGTGATTTACAGAGTTTATGATGGACAGTGAAGTAAACTGCTGACAGCTGTAGCTGCTGGACTAGTCACTGATATCAGCTGCTGCTGGACTAGTCTCTGATATCAGCTGCTGCTGGACTAGTCTCTGATATCAGCTGCTGCTGGACTAGTCTCTGATATCAGCTGCTGGACTAGTCTCTGATATCAGCTGCTGCTGGACTAGTCTCTGATATCAGCTGCTGCTGGACTAGTCTCTGATATCAGCTGCTGGACTAGTCACTGATATCAGCTGCTGCTGGACTAGTCTCTGATATCAGCCGCTGCTGGACTAGTCTCTGATATCAGCTGCTGCTGGACTAGTCTCTGATATCAGCTGCTGGACTAGTCTCTGATATCAGCTGCTGGACTAGTCTCTGATATCAGCTGCTGCTGGACTAGTCTCTGATATCAGCTGCTGGACTAGTCTCTGATATCAGCTGCTGCTGGACTAGTCGCTGATATCAGCTGCTGCTGGACTAGTCACTGATATCAGCCGCTGCTGCTGGGGACCTGGCTGATGTTTGGCTGTTAGCCAAGTTGTCGACTCGCTAGTTTTTGATCAGAAGTAAATGTAAATACTCGAGTACAGCTGAACATAATTAGCACAGTGGGATTACACTCTGAAACTGTGGCAACAAATCACAACAATCTGACGTCATGTTACTTCAAAAGAATAAACAGATTAAATAGTAAAATGTATGTACTGATTACTGAATTTAATTGATTGTCGTATATCCATCATTCAGATTTCTCAACACTGTGGTTTTATTTCATTTCAGCAGAAACAGGAAATAGTTTAACTTTTAACATTTCATCACCAAAGATGTGAAAATTTTACCGTCATGCGTACCGTAAACCTGATGGTGTGGACGATGTGTAGCTGCTTTGTCTTACCTGTGACCTGATTTCCACTCATTTTTAACAGGCAGTTACCCGACTGGCTGACCTCCAGGACTGCACTTCCTGCTGCTGCTTCACAATAAAACCCTTCCAAAGGGTCAATGAAGAAAGGCTATTATTATGAAGCAGCAGCAGGAAGTGCATTGTTTGAGTTAATGACAGTTTAACAGTAGAAAGGTCCACTGATCAGTAAACTGATCGATAAACGAAACAAAAAATAAAGTGTTAGAGAAACTAACCAAAACATGAAAAACATTAAAAACAACAAACAAATCCACAAACAGGAAGTTTTAGTGTTCTTTTTTTCAGAGATTATGTTCATCAACAAGCGTCAACCTCAGACTAAACAACCAGGATTAAACCTGAAGTAAAGTGATGTAGTTGAGATTAAAATGGAGAAACGATGACGTTAGAAGAAATATCTTAATTTGAAATTATACTGGAGCCAAACTGTGGTTAAAAGTTGCATTCAAGTAGAGTTAAGAGTTTAAAAGGAGTTAAACTGGGATTAAACTTGAGTTTAACTGGAGTAAACAAGAGGTAAATGGAGTGAAGTCAAACTCAAACTGGGTTTAAAGAGGCATTGAACTGGTTATTTTAAGCCCTTTAAATAAAACATCCAAACAAACACAAACGTAAATCTTTAAAACACATCAAACATGTTTCCACCTGGTTTGACCTTTGACCTCTGCAATGATTTTAACAGTCAAACACTCAAAGAACCAAAGTGCCTTTTAAGTCCCACCAGGGATCCGATCCAGTCCAGTCTAGTCCAGTCCAGTCTAGTCCAGTCCAGTCTAGTCTAGTCTAGTCTTGCTAAATTTGAATCTATACATACTGTGTTCCAGTTAAGTCTGTCTATGATATTAGGGTCCAGTAGAGTCCTGCAAGGACCTGATTCAAAACTTACCAAAAAGCTTTTGGTTTTCCAGATTATTTGATTCTGAAAAGAGTTTTTTGTGTCACGCTGATTAAACAAGAACAAGTTGAAATTAATTTAAACATCACAGAACTGAGCTGGAGTTAAAGTGAAAGTAACCTTTGTGTTGAGGTTAACCTACATTAAATACTGCTTTTGTGCAACACTGGTTTAAGGTGGACTAATGGTGATTGGTCTGATTGGTCCCTGACAGCTCAGATGTGTTACCTGTCGTCAGGTGTAGATCTTTACATGATGGATTTTAACATCAAGTCCCAGAATACTTTACAGCACTCATTACCGTCCTACACATGATCAGTCCAGCTGCCCCAAGATCAGGACTTAAATGGTCTGATCAGACTCCAGGAGAGGTCAGCAGAGTCAAGGAGAGTCCAGGAGAGGTCAGCAGAGTCAAGGAGAGTCCAGGAGAGGTCAGCAGAGTCAAGGAGAGTCTAGGAGAGGTCAGCAGAGTCAGGGAGAGTCTAAGAGAGTCCAGGAGAGGTCAGCAGAGTCAAGGAGAGTCTAGGAGAGGTCAGCAGAGTCAAGGAGAGTCTAAGAGAGTCCAGGAGAGGTCAGCAGAGTCAAGGAGAGTCCAGGAGAGGTCAGCAGAGTCAAGGAGAGTCTAGGAGAGGTCAGCAGAGTCAAGGAGAGTCTAAGAGAGTCCAGGAGAGGTCAGCAGCAAGACAAGTTCTGTGCTGACAGGAGGAAGCATCAATCAGAGGATAGAAGAGGAGGATGACGACAAAGAGGATGGCAAGCAACACGCCAATAGCACACCACTGACGGCGATCTGTGGAGGACAAAGAGTGACCAACTATTAACTCTAAATAATATTATAAAGACCTGCTCTGTATGAAAAGTGTCATGAGATAACTGAAGTTATGATCTGGAGTTATAGAAATAAAATTGAACTCAATTATTACTATAACTATCAATAACGGATTACTACTAACTACAACGATCAATTACTCTGATTATTACTAACTATAACGATTAGTAACTGATTATTACTAACTATGATGATCAATAAGTAATCTTAATTTGAGTAATTAGAACTGACTTTAATGCAGGTAAATACTAATTATTGTTTCTGATACCTGATCAATACTGAGGGCTCAGCTCAGGATTTCTTTTCTACTTCTGTGGTTTTATTTCTGTCACTACAAACACTGAGAGTGACATCATGTGTTGCCGGGCAGATTACCGCTTGTCATGTGAGACACTTTAGCCAGTTTCTTCATGACGTTGTCCAATCTGGACTGGGTGTTGTCCATCTCATGACCAAAGTCGTCCAACATCCTGAAGGAAAAACACAATGATCATCAGGTCAGGCCATCTCAACCAGGGTTAAGCCAAACCCAACCAGGGTTAAGCCGAACCCAACCAGGGTTAAGCCAAACCCAACCAGGGTTAAGCCAAACCCAACCAGGGTTAAGCCGAACCCAACCAGGGTTAAGCCAAACCCAACCAGGGTTAAGCCAAACCCAACCAGGGTTAAGCCGAACCCAACCAGGGTTAAGCCGAACCCAACCAGGGTTAAGCCGAACCCAACCAGGTCCTGTTTTTACTGGCTCTGTTTTGGGCCTCCATAGGACGGGCCAGTTCCTGATTATCTGATCTGATACAAAACTGCTCCTCCTCCTCAATGAGTGAGCAATACTGAATGAAGCGATGTTAGTGAGAACAAGCCTGTTCAACTTTGAGTTGAAAACTTGATTCAAAGTTCAGAATATGCAAAAATTGGTCTCCATTTAGACGTTTTGCTTTCATTCAGATATTTGATATTCTCCACTGAGAAAAACGCAACAAAAAGGAGTGACATCAGACAGATACCTGAACAGTCTCGAGATGTGTGACATGTCTTGTCTTGTGACTAACCCTCAGCTCTTAAAAAGAAATTTGACACGTAGAGCATTTTCACTGATAATACACACTACTCACAAGAAGTTTGGGATAGTTGACTTTCGGGTGAAATTTATGTAAAATGTTCCTGCTACAGTGATATTATATCACGGAAGTAGGATATTTAAATTGAAGCATGCAATGGTAATTTCTTCATCTCAAACAATGTACTGAAACTAAATGGACTTCATGGTTCACACACTTGTTTGTTAGAGAACAGCATGTTCTGCTACAAGTACTGAGACATTGAACAGCTGCAGTCAAAAGTTTAGAGAAGGTCAAATTACGTTCACCTGTAAAGGTAAGAGTGTATTTTAGGTGCACTCTGAAATTTAATCCGAAAGCCAAATATCCCAAACTTTTTGTGAGTAGTTTGTGTGTGTGTTGAAAATGGTGACTCTTACACGGCCTGTTCGTCCAGCTCCATGCCGATCCTCTCTGACATGTTCTTCAGGACTCCAATTGTTCCTGACACGAGCTCCAGCTGTTCATCCTGCTGTTCTGCTATCAGCTGATACAAACACATATCAAATGCGTCATTTCAATCCGCCATGACAGAATTTTTTTTTATATTACACGATCAAAACAGTTTCATTTTATTGATCAGATATGACTTACCTGCTGCTGGACCTGCTGCTCCTCTATGAACTGAGAGTTGGCATTCTGCAGCTGATGATCCAGTCGGTTGTATTTATCAGCACCAGGCTGCCAGATCGGACCCTGAGCACCGCGCTCGCCGAGCAGAGCCTGGATATCACAACAGCACACATTTTACATGAGCAGCATGTTCCTAAAGGGGAAACTTTCTCATGTCCAGTTGTTGGTAGTGTTGCAGAGGAGGTCCTCTCTGAAGAGCTGGAAGGGGCAGAGCCAGGCAGCGGTCATGAGGTAACATATACCTGTTCAGGTAGGTAGGTGCAGTACCGGAGACAACTTTGTAGGCGAGACCTTATGATAAACTAACTCTGTGGTCAATGTATAACGTTTTTTATGCACCTGGATTGAGGGGGCATTATTTTATTTAATACAAAATAAACACTATAATCTTAAATGTTCTAAAGGCTGCAGTCATTCTTATTAGTGACATTGTACCTGTTTTGCTTTTTCTCTGCCTTCACTGACACACAGTTGTAGTCTAAATATTTGCTCACTTCATACTTAAACAACATTTCATTTCTAAGTTGTTAAACTGATGTTATGACTGTCATGCAGTGCAGCGGGCAGAAAAACAGATCGTACTGTGTTTTGTATCGGATATCGTTTTTTAAAGTTCATTCATTTCA